>JAOVVI020005153.1:0-11147 GCA_028571085.2 Nepenthes alata
CTTGTCGACACATTTTGAGAAAACCGTGAGGGCTTCCTGGCCCAAAGTGGACAGTATCCACAACGGTCCCTGAGTGAATAATAGACAGGGTCATGCCATGTAGGGTAATGTCCCATATCTGCTTTTGATAGGAGGAATGATTTGCTTAAAAGCGCTGGGTATCCCTTTCCTCGTGGATCCATTTGGAGGAAACCCGTGAGGGCTTCCTAGCGCAAAGTAGATAGTATCCACGATGGTCCCTGGTGGTATCAGTGACAGGGCCGTGCCATGTACGGCAATGTCCCACATCGGCTTTGGAAAGGGGTAATGATTTGTTTAAAGGTGCTTGGTATCCCTTTTCCTGGTCGACGCATTTTGAGAAAACCGTGAGGGCTTCCTGGCCCAAAGATGACAGTATCCACGATGGTCCCTGATGGTATCAGAGGCACAGCCGTGCTATGTAGGGCAATGTCCCACATCGGCTTTGGAAAGGGGGAACAATTCCCTTAAAGGCACTGGTATCCATTTCCCTCGTGGATGCATTTTGAGGAAAACTGTGAGCACCTAATCGCCTAAAGTAGAGAGTATCGACGATGGTCCCTGATGGTATCAGAGACAAGGCCGTGCCATGTAGGTCAATGTCCCACATCGGCTTTGGAAAGGGAAGCGATTCACTTAAATGCGATGGGTATCCATCTCACTGGTGGACGCATTTTGAGGAAAACCGTGAGGGCTTCCAGGCCCAAAGCGAACAATGTCCAAAATGGTCCCTGATGGTAACAGATATAGGGTCGTGCCATGCAGGGCAATGACCCACATCGGCTTCGGAAAGGGGATTAATTCGCTTAAAGGCTCTGGGTATCCCTTTCCTCGTGGACGCGTTTGGAGGAAAAATATTAGGGCTTCTTGGCCAAAAGCGGACAATATCCACAATGGTCCTTGATGGTATCAGAGATAGGGCCGTGCCACATTGGGCAATATCCGACATCGACTTTGGAAAGGGGGAACAAATCTATTAAAGACGCTGGTATCCCTTTTCATGGTAGACGTATTTTGAGGAAAACTGTGAGGGCTTCCAGGCCCAAAGCGGACAGTATCAACGATGGCCCATTATGGTATTAGAGACAGGACCGGGCCATGTAGAGCAATGTCCCATATCAGCTTTGGAAAGGGAGAACAATTCGCTTAAAGGAGCTGTGTATCCCTTTCCTTGGTGGACACATTATGAGGAAAACCGTAAGGGCTTCCAAGCCTAAAGCAGACAGTATCCACAATGGTTCCTGATGGTATGAGACAGGGCCGTGCCATGTAGGGCAATGTCCCACATTGGCTTTGGAAAGGGGTAACGATTCGTTTAAAAGCGCTTGGTATCCCTTTTCCTGGTGGACGCATTTTGAGGAACATCGTGAGGGTTTCCAGGCCAAAAGCAGACAGTATGCACAATGGTCTCTGATGGAATTAGAGGCAGGGTCGTGCCATGCAGGGTGATGTCTCACATCTGCTTTAGAAAGGAGGAATGATTTTCTTAAAGGCTCTTGGTAACCCTTTCCTCGTGGATGCATTTGGAGGAAAACCATAAGGGCTTCCAGGCCCAAAGCAGACAGTATCCACGATGATCCCTGATGGTATTATAGACAGGGTCATTCCATGTAGGGTAATGTCCCACATCGGCTTTAGAAAGGGGGAACGATTCGCTTAAAGTCACTGAATATCCCTTTCCTTATGGATTCATTTCGAGGGAAACCGTGAGGGCTTTCATGTGAAAATCGGACAGTATCCACGATGGTCGCAGATGGTATGAGAGATAGGGTCGTGCCATGTAAGGCAATGTCCCACTTCGGCATTGGAAGGGGAACGATTCGCTTAAAGGCCCTGGGTTTCCCTGTCATTGGTGGACAAATTATGAGGAAAATCGTAAGGTCTTCCAGGCCCAAAGTAAACAGTATCCAAAATGGTCCCTAATGGTATCAGACAGAGGGTCGTGCGATGTAAGGCAATGTCCCACATCGGCTTTGGAAAGAGGTAACGATTCGTTTAAAGGTTCTTAGTATCCCTTTTCCTGGTGGATTCATTTTGAAGAAAATCATGAGGGCTTCCAGGCCCAAAGCGGACAGTATCCACAATGGTCTCTGATGGAATTAGAGACAGGGCCGTGCCTGTAGGGCAATGTCCCACATCTGCTTTAGAAAGGGGGAATGATTTGCTTAATGGCGCTGGGTTTCCCTTTCCTCGTGGATGCATTTGGAGGAAACCGTGAGGGCTTCCTGGTCCAAAGCAGACAGTAGCCAAGATGATCCTCGATTGTATCAGAGACAGGGCCATGCCATGTAGGGCAATGTCCCGCATCGGCTTTGGAAAGGGGAACGATTCACTTAAAGGCGCTAGGTATCCATTTCCTTGTGGACGCATTTGGAGGAAAACGTGAGGACTTTCAAGACTAAAGCAGACAGTATCCACAATAATCCATGATGGTATCAGAGATATGTCCATGCCATGTTGGGCAGTGTCCCAAATCGGATTTGGTAAGGGAAATAATTTTCTTAAATGCGCTGGGTATTCCTTTCCCTGGTGGACAAATTTTGAGGAATACTGTGAGGGCTTCAAGGACCAATGAGGATAGTTTTTACAATGATCCCTTATGGTATCAGAGACAGAGCCGTTCCATGTAGGGAAATGTCCCCCATCGACTTTCGAAAAGGGAAGAATTTGTTTAAAGGCGCTAGGTATCATTTCCCTGGTGGACACGTTTTTAGGAAAAACCATGAGGGCTTGCAGGCCCAAAGCGGACAGTATCAACAATGGTCTCTGATGGAATCAGAGACAGGGCCATGGCAAGTAAGGCAATGTCCCACATCGGCTTTGGAAAGGGGGAACAATTTGCTTAAAGGCACTGGCCATCCCTTTCCTTGGTGGACGCATTATGAGGAAAATTGTAAGGGCTTTCATGCCTAAAGCAGACAGTATCCACAATAGTCCCTGACAGTATCAGAGACAGGGCCATGCCATGTAGGTTAATGTCCCACATCGGCTTTGTAAAGGGGTAACGATTCATTTAAAGGCGCTTGGTATCCCTTTTTCTCATGGACACAATTTGAGGAAACGGTGAGGGTTTCCAGTCCCAAAGAGGATAGTATCCACAATGGTCCCTGATGGAATTAGAGGCAGGGTCATGCCATGTAAGGCAATGTCCAACATCAGCTTTGGAAAGGAGGAATGATTTTCTTAAATGCGCTGGTTATCCCTTTCCCTGTGGATGCATTTGGAAGAAAACCGTGAGGGCTTCCAAACCCAAAGCAGTTAGTATCCACGATGGTCCCTAATGGTACCAGAGACAGGGCCGTGCCATGTAGGGCAATGTCCTACCTCGACTTTGGAAAGGGGGAACAATTTGCTTGAAGGCGCTGGGTATTCCTTTCCTCGTGGACGCATTTGGAGGAAAAACGTAAGGGATTCAAGGCCCAAAGCGGACAATATCCACGATGGTCCCTGATGGTGTCACAGACAGGGCCGTGCTCTGTAGGGTAATGTCCCACATCGGCTTTTGAAAGGGGTAACAATTTGCTTAAAGGAATTTGTATCCCTTTCCTTGGCAGATGCATTTTTAGGAAAATTGTGAGGGCTTTCAGGCCCAAAGCGGACAGTATCCACAATGGTCCCTGATGGTATTAGAGGCAGGGCCGCGCCATGTAGGGCAATGTCTCACATCGGCTTTGGAAAGAGGTAACGATTCGTTTAAAGGCACTCGGTATCCCTTTTCCAGGTGGACGCATTTTAAGGAAAATTGTGAGGGCTTCCAAGCCCAAAGCGGACAGTATCCACAGTGGTCACTGATGAAAGTAGAGACAGGGTCGTGCCGTGTAGGGTAATGTCCCACATAGGCTTTGTAAAGGGGGAACGATTTGCTTAAAGACGCTGGGTATGCCTTTCCTTAGTGGATGCATTATGAGGGAAATCGTAAGGGCTTCCAGGCCTAAAACAGACAGTATTAACAATGGTCCCTAACGGTATCAGAGACAGGGCAATGCCATGTAGGGCAATGTCCCACATTGACTTTGGAAAGGGGGAACGATTCACTTAAAGGCACTGGGTATCCCTTTCCTTGTGGACGCATTTGGAGGAAAAATGTAAGGAATTCAAAGACCAAAGCGGACAATATCCTTGATGGTCCCTGATGGTATCACAGACAGGGTTGTGCCATGTAGGGTAATGTCCCACATCGGCTTTCAAAAGGGGTAACGATTTGTTTAAAGGCACTGGTATCCCTTTCCTTGGTGAATGCGTTTTGAGCAAAATCGTGAGGGCTTCCAGGCCCAAAGGGGACAGTATCCATGATGATCCAGGATGGTATTACAGATAGGGCCGTGCTATGTAGGGCAATGTCCCACATCTGTTTTGGAAAGAAGTAACAATTCATAGAAAGGTGCTTGGTATCCCTTTTCTTGGTGGACGCATTTTGTGGAAAATTGTGAAGGCTTCCAGGCCCAAAGCAGACAGTATCCACAATGGTCCCTGATGGAATTAGAGGCAGGGTCGTGCCATGTAGGTCAATGTCCCACATCGGCATTGGAAAGTGGGAACGATTCGCTTAAAGGCGCTGGGTATCCCTTTCCTCGTGGACGCATTTTGAGGAAAAACATAAGCAATTCAACGCCCAAAGCAGACAGTATCCACGATTGTCCCTTATCGTATCAGAGACAGTGCCATGCAAAGTAGGGCAATGTACCACATCGGATTTGGAAACGGGGAACGATTTGCTTACAGGCGCTGGGTATCCCTTTCCGTGGTGGACACACTATGAGAAAAACCGTAAGGGCTTCCAGGCCAAAAGCAGATAGTATCAACAATGGTCCCTGATGGTATCAAAGACAGGGTCGTGCCATGTAGGGCAATGTCTCATATCGGCTTTCGAAAGAGGTAACGATTCGTTTAATGGCACTTGGTATCCCATTTCCTGGTGGAAGCTTTTTTAGGAAAACCTTGAGGACTTCCTGGCCCAAAGAAGACAGTATCCACAATGGTTCCTGATGGAATTAGAGACAGGGTTGTGCTATGTAGGGCAATGTCCCACATCTACCTTGGAAAGGAGGAATGATTTGCTTAAAGGCGCTGGGTATCCCTTTCCTCGTGGATGCATTTGGAGGAAAATCGTGAGGGTTTTCAGGCCCAAAGCAAATAATATCCATGATGATCATTGATGGTATCAAAGGTAGGGCCGTTCCATGTAGGGCAATGTCCCGCATCAGCTTTGGAGAAGGGGAACGATTTGCTTAAAGGCGCTGGGTATCTCTTTCCTCATGGACACATTTGGAGGAAAAATATGACGGCGTCCAAGCCCAAAGCATACCGTATCCACGATGGTCCCCCGTGGTATGAGAGATATGGCCGTGCTATGTACGGCAATGTCCCACTTCGGCTTTGGAAGGGGGAATGATTCGCTTAAAGGCCCTGGGTTTCCCTTTCTTTTGTGGATGGATTATAAGGAAAACTATAAGGGCTTCCAGGCCCAAAGTAGATAGTATCCACAATGGTCCTTGATGGTATCAGACACAAGGCCGTGCAATGTAGGGCAATGTCCCAAATCGGCTTTGGAAAGAAGTAACGATTCGTTTAAAGGCGCTTGGTATCCCTTTTCCTTGTGGACGCATTTTGAGGAAACCTGTGAGGGCTTCCAGGCCCAAAGAAGATAGTATCCACAATGGTCCCTGATGGCATTAGAGACAGGGTCGTGTCATGTAGGTCAATGTCCCACATCTGCTTTACAAAAGAGGAATGATTTACTTAAAGGTGCTGGGTTTCCCTTTCCACATGGATGCATTTGGAGGAAACCATGAGGGCTTCTTGGCCCAAAGTAGACAGTAGCCACGATGATCCTCGATGGTATCAGAGACAGGGCCATGCCGTGTAGGGCAATGTCCCGCATCGGCTTTGGAAAGGGGGAATGATTTGCTTAAAGGTGCTGGGTATCCCTTTCCTTGTGGACGCATTTGGAGGAAAAACATAAGAGCTTCCATGACTAAAGTAGATAGTATCCACAATAGTCCCTGATGGTATCAGAGGCATGTCCATGCCATGTAAGGCAGTGTCCCACATCGGATTTGGAAAGGGAAACGATTCGCTTAAATGTGCTAGGTATTCCTTTCACTGGTGGACACATTTTGAGGAAAATTGTGAGGGCTTACAGGCCCTAAGCGGACAGTATGCACAATAGTCCCTGATAGTATCAGAGACAGGGCCGTTCCATGTAGGGTAATGTCCCACATCGGCTTTGGAAAAGGGAACAATTCGTTTAAAGGTGCTGGGTATCTCTTTACCTGGTGGACACATTTTAAGGAAAAACCGTGAGGGCTTCCATGCCTAAAGCGGACAGTATCAACAGAGGTCTCTGATGGAATCAGAGACAGGGCCGTGCAAAGTAGGGCAATGTCCCACATCGGCTTTGCAAATGGGGAACAATTCTCTTAACGGCGCTGGCTATCCCTTTCCTTGGTGGACGCATTATGAGCAAAATCATAAGGGCTTCCATGCCTAAAGGAGACAGTATCCACAATGGTCCCTGATAGTATCAAAGACAGGACGGTGCCATGTAGGGCAATGTCCCACATTTTGTTTGGAAGGGGTAACGATTCGTTTTAAGGCACTTGGAATCCCTTTTCCTCGTGGACACATTTTGAGGAAAACCGTGAGGGCTTCCAGGCCCAAAGCGAATAGTATCCCCAATGGTCCGTGATTAAATTAGAGATAGTGTCGTGCCATGCAGGGCAATGTCCAACATCAGCTTTGGAAAGGAGGAATGATTTTCTTAAAGGCGCTGGGTATCACCTTTCCCATGGATGCGTTTGGAAGAAAATCGTGACTGCTTTAAGGCCCAAAGAAGATAGTATCCACGATGGTCCCTAATGGTATAAGCGACAGGGCCGTGCCATGTAGGGCAACCTCCCACATCGGCTTTGGAAAGGGGAAACGATTTGCTTAAAGGCACAAGGTATTCCTTTCCTCATGGACGCTTTTGGAGGGAAAACGTAAGGGATTCAAGGCCCAAAGTGGACAATATCCACAATGGTCCCTAATGGTATCACAGACAAGGCCGTGCCATGTAGGGTAATGTCCCACATCGGCTTTTGAAAGGGGTAACGATTTGCTAAAAGGCACTGGTATCCATTTCCTTGGTGGATGCATTTTGAGGAAAACCGTGAGGGCTTCCAGGCCCAAAGCAGACAGTATCCACGATGGTCCTTGATGGTATTAGAGACAGGGCCACGCCTTGTAGGGCAATGTCCCACATCGGCTTTGGAAAGAGGTAATGATTCATTTAAAGGCGCTCGGTATCCCTTTTCCTACTGGATGCATTTTGAGGAAAACTGTGAGGGCTTCCAGGCCCAAAGCGGATAGTATCCATAGTGGTCCCTGATAGAATTAGAGACAGGGTCGTTCCATGTAGGGTAATGTCCCACATAGACTTTGGAAAGGGGGAACGATTTACATAAAGGCGCTAGGTATCCCTTTCCTTGGTGGATGCATTATGAGGGAAATCGTAAGGTCTTCTAGGCCTAAACCAGACAATATCCACAATGGTCCCTCATGGTATCAGAGACAGGCCATGTCATGTAGGTTAATGTCCAACATCGGCTTTGGAAAGGGGTAACGATTCGTTTAAAGGCGCTTTGTATCCCATTTCTTGGTGGACGTATTTTGAGGAAAATTATGATGGCTTCAAGGCCCAAAGAGGACAGTATCCACAATAGTCCATGATGGAATTAGAGATAGTGTCATGCCATGTAGGGCAATGTCCAACATCTTCTTTGGAAAGGACGAATGATTTTCTTAAAGGCACTGCATATCACTTTCCTCACGAATGCATTTGGAAGAAAACCGAGAGGGCTTCTAGAACAGAGAAGACATTATCAACCATGGTCCCTGATCATATCAGAGACAGGGCCGTGCCATGTAGGGCAATGTCCCACATCGACTTTGGAAAGGGGGAACGATTCACTTAAAGGTGTTGAGTATCCCTTTCTTCGTGGACGCATTTGGGGGAAAAACGTATGGGATTCAAGGCCCAAAGAAGACAATATCAACGATGGCCCCTGATGGTATCACAGACAGGGCCGTGCCATGTATGGTAATGTCCCACATCAGCTTTCGAAAGGAGTAACGATTTGCTAAAAGGAACTGGTATCCCTTTTCTTGGTGGTTGCATTTTGACAAAAAATGAGAGGGCTTCCAGACCCAAAGCGGACAGTATCCACGATGGTCCCTGATGGTATTAGAGACAGCCTCGTGCCATGTAGGGCAATGTCCCACATCAGTTTTGGAAAGAAGTAACGATTCGTATAAAGTAGCTTGGTATCCCTTTTCCTAGTGGACGCATTTGTGGAAAACCGTGAAGGCATCCAGGCCCAAAGCAGACAGTATCCACAATGGTCCCTGATAGAATTAGACACAGGGTCGTGCCATGTAGGCAATCTCCCACATCGGCATTGGAAAGAGGCAATGATTCGCTTAAAGGTGTTGGTATCCCCTTCCTCGTGGACACATTTGGAGGAAAAATATAAGGGATTCAAGGCCCAATGCGGACAGTATCCCTGATTGTCCCTTATCGTATCAAAGATAGGGCCGTGCCAAGTAGGGTAATGTCCCACATCGGCTTTTGAAATGGGGAACGATTTGCTTACAGGCGCTGGGTATCCCTTTCCGTGGTGGATGCATTATGAGGAAAACTGTAAGGGCTTCCAGGCCAAAAGCAGATAATATCTACAATAGTCCCTGACGGTATCAGAGACAGGGCCGTGCCTTATAGGGCAATGTCCCACATCGGCTTTGGAAAGGGGAACGATTCTCTTAAAGATGCTTGGTATCCCTTTTCCTTGTGGACGCATTTTGAGAAAAACCGTGAGGGCTTCCAGGCCCAAAGTGGACAGTATGCACAATGGTCCCTACGGTATCAGAGACCGGGCCGTGCCACGTAGGGGAATGTCCCACATCAGCTTTGGAAAAGGCACTGGGTATCTCTTTCCCTGGTAGACCCGTCCTAAGGAAAAACCGTGAGGGCTTCCAGGCATAAAGATGACAGTATCTACAATGGTCTCTGATGGAATCAGAGACAGGGCCATGCGATGTAGGGCAATATTCCACATTGTCTTTGGAATGGGGGAACGATTCGCTTCAGGGCTCTGGGTATCCCTTCCATGATGGATGCATTATGAGGGAAACCGTATGGCTACCAGGCCTAAAGCAGACAATATCCACAATAGTCCCTGATGGTATCAGAGATAGGGCCGTGCCATAGAGGGTGATGTCCCACATCGGCTTTGGAAAGGGGTAACGATTCCTTTAAAGGTGCTTGGTATCCCTTTTTCTGGTGGACACATTTTTTTAAGGAAAATCGTAAGGTCTTCTAGGCCAAAAGCGGACAGTATGCACAATGGTCCCTGATGTTATCAGAGACATGGCCATGCCATGTTGGGCAATGTCCCACATCGGCTTTGAAAAAGGGAACAATTTGCTAAAAGGCACTGGGTATCTCTTTCTCTAGTGGACGCATTTTGAGGAAAACTGTGAGGGTTTGTAGGACCAAAGCAGACAGTATCCTCAATGGTCTATGACAGAATCAGAGACAGGGTCATGACATCTGGGGCAATCTCCCACATCGGCTTTGGAAAGGGGAAAAGATTTGCTTAAAGGCGCTGGGTATCCCTTTTCTTGTAGACCTGTCTGGAGGAAAACCGTGAGGTCTTCATGGCCCAAAGAGAATAGTATCAATGATGGTTCTGATGGTATTAGAGACGAGGCCGTGCTATGTTGGACAATATCCAACATAGACTTTAAAAAGGGGGAACGATTCGCTTAAAGGCGTTGGGTGTCCCTTTCCCTGGTGGACGTATTTTGTGAAAAATCGTAAGGGCTTCTAGGCCCAAAGCGAGTAGTATCCACGATGATCTCTGATGGTATCGGAGACAGGGCCGTGCCATGTAGGGCGATGTTCCACATCAGCTTTGGAAAGAGGGAACGATTCGCTTAAAGGCGTTGGGTATCCCTTCCTTGGTGGATGCATTTTGAGGAAAACCGTAAGGGCTTCCTGGCCCAAAGTGGACAGCATCAACAATGGTCCCTGATGGTATCAGACATAAGGCCGTGCCATTTTAAGCAATGTCGCACATCGGCTTTAGAAAATGGAACGATTTGCTTAAAGGCGCTGGGTATCCCTTTCCCTGGTGGACGTTTTTTGAGAAAAACCGTGAGAGCTTCGAGGCCCAAAGCGAACAGTATCAATAATGGTCCCAGATGGAATCAAAGAGAGGGCCGTGCCATCTAGGGCAATGTCCCACATTGGCTTTGGAAATGGGAAATTTTCTCTTAAATGTGCTAGGTATCCCTTTCCTCGTGGATGCGTTTGGAGGAAAACAGTGAGGGCTTCTACGCCCAAAGAAGATAGTATCCATGTTGGTCCCTAATGGTATCAGAGACAGGGCCGTGCCATGTAGAGCAATGTCCCACATCGGCTTTGGAAAGGGGAACGATTCACTTACAGGTAATGGGTATCCCCTTTCTCATGGACGCAGTTGATGGAAAACTGTGAGGGATTCCATCCCCAAAGTGGACATTATCCACAATGGTCTCTGATGGTATCAGAGAAAGGCCCAACATCGGCTTTGGAAAGGGGAAACGATTCGCTTAAAGGCGCTGGGTATCCCTTTTCGGGGTGGACGCTTTTTGAGGAAAATCGTGATGGCTTCCAGCCCTAAAATGAATAGTATCCACGACGGTCCCTTATGGTATCAGAGACAGGGTCGTGCCATGTAGGGCAATGTATCAGATCGGTTTGGAAAGGGGGAACGATTCACTTAAAGGCACTGGGTATCCCCTTTCTCATGGACGCGTTTGGAGGAAAACAGTCTGGGTTTTTAGGCCGAAAGCAGACAGTATCAACACTGGTCCCTGTTGGTATCAGAGACAATGCTGTGCCATGTAGGGCAATATCCCACATCGACTTTGGAAAGAGAAAATGATTCGTTTAAGGCGCTGGGTATCACCTTTCTCATGGACGAGTTTGGAGGAAAACCGTGAGGGTTTCTAGGCCTAAAGCGGACAGTATCTACAATTGTCTCTGATGGTATCAGAGAAAGGGCCATGCCATGTAGGGTAATGTCCCACATCAGCTTTGGAAAGGG
>JAOVVI020005154.1:0-16801 GCA_028571085.2 Nepenthes alata
ATGTCGAGTGATGTTCAGTTAAATTCTGTTAAGTTCGGTTATACGAGACCCCTTCAAAGTTTAAAAAAAGGAAAATTGGACCATTGATCTTTTTCAGAGTGTGATATTCCCTAGCATGCCTTTGGATATTACAGTAGAAAATCTAAGAATTGCTTTTATATAGTCCGTCCGTTTCGGCCCCGTCTACCGAGATTATAGATAGTACCGCCCACCTCGAGGTGTAAGAAAGATGACAAGAATTGGATTGTGGAATTAAACACAATCCCGATTGTGGAAGTAAGCACAATTTATCATATTCCTAGGATATTTACCTTAGATTGTATGGATTAACACAATCCTTTCTTCGATTTATCCGTTCCGTTAGCTGGTGAGACCTATTGGCACTGGTCCCTAAAGATAAAGAAAAATAAATATATTCAATAAAAGCTGGGAAATAAAGAAAGGTAAATGCATTGCATTTCATATATCTGCTCCTATTTATATATATTAATGTATATTCTGTATAAAATGCATGCCTTTGTATATTATGTACACTACTGAGCATTTGGCTCACTCGCTTACTGTTTTCACTTCCCTTCATACGAGTCTCAAGAAATGATGAAGGACGAACAGGATTAGAAAAGAAGTTTGAGGTGGCTATAATTTTGTTATGACGTATATGTTGTACTTGAGATGATTGAAAGAAAGTAAAAAAAAATATAATGTATAATATTGTATTTCAGACATGTTGTATTTTGATGATAATGGAATTGCTTCCGTTATAATATAGAATATATGCTTCCGTCAGGTTTAAATTCTTATGGATGTTTAGAAAGCATCTTCCTTAATTTATACTAATATCATGATTGAATACTGTGATATTAGAGCCAGTATAATTTATAACTAATGTTAGGATCCTGTCTATGATAATAATAATATTAATGATAAGTACAATGACGTATGACGTGGGACGTCACATAATCCTTCCTCAAGCTTATCTTTAAATAATCAAACTTCAAATTTGATGCATGATTTGGATTTTTGTATAGATTTATATTGAACTTTAATTTGGATTTAGATTTGATATTCGCCGATTTTTTTCACAGTTAGGCCTTGGTATGTCTCGTACAAATGATTTTGACTATATGTTTTGATCTGAATCTTTAGACTATCAGTTGCAACGCTGCTTCGGCTTCAACACACACTATTGGATCATCCAGTTATCGGATTCTGCCGCAAATCACGAGCTAATCAAGCATTGAATTCAAACTTGGACTTCGATTGGATTTGGAATTGGCTATTTGCCTATTGGAATCAGTTCAGATCACTTCTATATATATATATATATATATATATATACACACATGTCCCGATGAGGACTGTTTTCTAATTTGGACATTTGTTTTGGATTTGGATATTTGATTTGAGTACGAAGCTACCATTAGATTTTGGATCTTGAATTTCTATTGGATTTATTTTATTAGCAATTTAGATTTATTCTATTATTTGATTGAATATTTATCCATTTGACATTCCCTCTGATTCATTAGACTCCTTTTATTTAAATATAATACTTGCTGAGCACTAGGTTCATATTTCCTGTTTTGTCCCTTCAAAGTAGAGGATTGAACCATATTGCAAGAGCGGGATTGACTGTTGGCGCAGCATCGCATTTTCTAGTGAGTTACATTTATTCAAATAAATGGTATTGGTCGTATTAGATTTATGGATGGATTTTGTTGGATGTCTTTGGCGGTTGGAGTCGACCGCATGTGGTCCTTTGGATTACGTATTGAGATTTCTTGGGTGGATTTCTTTATATGGATGTGTTGCTGTTATTATTTGGTCTTTCCCTTACAACTGTTTGGCGTAGGTCATGATTATTTTTGTCCAGACGGTTATTCGATGAGATTCTGTCAGGATTTTTTATTTGTCGAGTCCTATATATTTAGTTTGACACGCCCGGATTTTTGAGGTTTAGTATGATTTATTGAATTTATTTGAGATTTTAAATTTTATAAATATAATTAATTATTTAAATTGACATAATTTGTTCGAGTTCGTGACACACAATGTTAAATTAATAGGGAATATAAAACATTTAAGATTCTGAACCGAGGCACCTGTTACTCACGCTAAAATCTCAGCTCGCTTTTTGGGAGCTCAAAACTGGTGAATCATGAAAAGGGACAAAGCACTAAATGAACAGTATATCTACAATATCAGAGTTACCCGAACTGTCATATCCAGTCTTCTGCTAAGCCATAAAACTCAATAAACGGGTCACTTTAGGTTTTGACAAAATAAAATAGGCTGAAACTGAAATCAGGTCCAGGACAAGCTTTAAGGATACCGAACAAAAGTATACTTTTTGCAACCCAAAACAAGACAAACCGTGCTAACTCCTAGAATAGTATATTTTTCTGTACATGAGGCACAATTGTAGTTATCCAAATCATAAAATGGACAAAACCCTAAACCAATAGTATATTCATCACATCTGAGTTATCCAAACTGAGTCATATCCAGTCCCCTTATATTGCCAAAATGCCAAATATGTAGGTTTTGCCAAACTATAACGGGCCAAACTCAAATCAGGTCCAGGAAAGGATTTAAGAACACTGAACATGTGTATACTTTTTTGCAACCCAAAACTAGAAAAACCATGCTAACTACTACCTCTTGTTAATCTTCCAGCACACGTGACACAACCTCTGCCTCCTTGCTTTACGATGCCTATACGTCACTCCCTTTTCTATCAAATACAACCTCTGTGATATATTGGACAATAAGGAGTAAATGACCATTGATGCATTTGCTTACCTACCACAAAGTGTAGAACCTCCAATCCCCCACTTTATGTTCTAACATGAGAAAGTGGGGTAAGGGGACTTAAAATGGACCTTAAGGGTGTTAAAAAAATCAACTTGACAACCTGAACCAAACTACCTTAAACCTTAAAATGGACTTAAAATATATGAGCTTTAAAAATATCCTTTTAGAATATTTTATTAGTCTAAATCAAACTCATCTCATATTTGAAGTTTTAATATCATCTTTGTGGGATCTTAAAAGTCATGAATCAAACCTATTTACTTTCGGTTAAAATATTACCAAACCGTTAATACCAATTCTATTTACAGACCACTTCACAATTGGGCAATGAACCGTGAACACCTCTAATGGACATCTATAGGATGCACACCCAAGTCTTTTGTTCCCTGCCATTTAACTCGTAAAGGTACCGCTCGCATAACAAAAAGGAAATTCACAGCACAAGGTTGTGGGATACCAGACTTTATGATTATTATTATGGAATGTAATGGGGGTGTGACTTCAAAATCTATGAATGCTAGTTAGTTTTGGTTACCATAACCCACTATTTACCCCTCCCCAACCTCCACCCCCAAAAAAACGTAAGCACATGTATGTAATAATAATACACACAACACACGCAGATATAGACGTGCACATGCACATATATGTCAGGTTCTTCGAAGTGGATTGATGGCCAAAATCCAAGATATGGAAAAACACCATGTATTGAACTGTAGGTTTGGTCAAACTTAATTCCCTGGTTGGGCTTTCCAGTTCCAGCTATCTGTCAGTTTTAGCTATTTTTTACCCACACTCAGTTTCTTAGTAATATTTTGCAACCAAATAACAATTGGAGATGAGCCTTATCATCTGGCAAGCGACCATCACTAATATGTACACATCCCTGGTGTGGTTAGTGAGAAGTTCAGTAACTGCTTGTTGGAGTTTGTTTATTAAGCTAATAACAAGTCCAAATATTCTAGCCTCTTTCAATGATGAATCAAGCTCAAATGGGAGTGAGCTGTGCTCACAATGAGTCATTTCAACTTGTTTAGTGGCTCTTTGTATGATGTAATTACTCACATTATCCATTAATGTCTCCTTGCTATAGACTTAAGACTAACTGGGCTAGAAAAAATTTATTTAAGATGTGGGTTTTGAACTCATTTTGATCTACAACTCTAATATACAGAATTGCACGGAAAAGTGCTTATTGCCAAGTTTTAAATATAAACCAAACTACAGATTTAGTCCTAATTATGACTAGTTTTTAAGTAATCATTAGGCCTAGAGAACAAGTTCTAACTCATTAGTCAAATGAAGTAATCTGAGCATGCTAATTAAGATTAAGTTATGCCCAAGAGCCTAAAAATTTTCAGCTCAAGTATGTTCACTTACAGCTTTATGCTCAAACACCACAAAATTCTGTTCCCCCCTACCTACCTTAATCTCTTCCCCCTCCCTTCCCACCCTAAAAGGGGAAAAATGGGAAAAGGGAGGAGAAAAAAATGAAGCATATAAAGTCGGATTGCAGCAAAACCAATGCTCAACATCCAGCAATTAAAGGAGGAAGATACCGTGAGATTAGTACTAACAGCGACCATGTGTTTCGAAACAGCTGCAGGCCTGAAATAACATATTGATAGGTGTCCGTCACAACCACAAATAGAGGATCCCAAGCCAGGAGGGGTTATTATTCAGTATCTTGGATGCATCCTTGAAGAATATGTATCTACTATATTTCACACCAAGAGACCATTAATGACACCATAATGAACACAAATCTTCAGAATGATATAGCACAGCATATACGTCTTTCATAATGTGATCGAACTGATCAAGTCATGTAGGAACAAAGTACAAGTCCATCTGTCTGTTAAGATGTTAATACAGCATATATTTCCTGAATGGCATTTATAATTACATCTCTATTGCAAAATACGCAATGGTAAGGTTATTCTGTTGTAACATCAATGCCACATATTCAAATGAGGAGATTGTCTCCGTGCAGTATAAGGATACGACTGCATAAATTTCACAGTGCACATATAATGCATTGTGGGAAGCCCCATGTAGTGGGTCTATTGCAAATATTACGTATTAACTGCAATAGGTTTGTCTGTAATCTGTATTGTTCCAACAACTACAGCCACCAACTATAAAGTCTAAAACATTCCTATCCCCAGCATTTTTAGAAATTAGTTTCATCAAGATGCTTTAATATGAAGATTATTGCCATGAAGACACTACCGACCCAAGAGCAGTTGAAATCCATTCTCTCAACGTCCTAGCATTCAACATAGTTTCTGCCGTTGTAAAAGTTTTTGATACCACCACAACTGCAATTAAAAGAAACAAGAGCAGGAATCACAGCTTCATCAGAGAACTCATAAAATGAATGATATATGCACAAAAAGATTCCTATCGCAAAGTATGTCAAAATGATGTGGCGACACATGGATCAAAATATCAACAGATAATCGAAATACTAGACTAGACACGTCATAATATATTGGCCAATACTATAAAAATTCATAATTTTTTCAAGGTTTCCTCTCTCCTCATTGCGGTACTGATTCTTGCGGTTCCTCTTTGATTGAAAACTTTCTTGTTTCTTCAAATCCAACTAAATCAAAACATGCCCAAGGCTTAATCAAACAACTAAAGGCAGAATTCATCTTCCAAATGAATAGGATTTGTTGCAGATTGGAAATGAAGGCAAAACATTTTCATGAAAAACTAACCGTGAATTTTCACTCGCTTAATGTTTTTCCTTGATTTAGCTTAAAGTTAGTGTTTCTAACCCATGTCTATTGGATTTTAGGTCCAAGAGCACAATTTTATTTCTTTTCCTTTTTGGATAAAAACTGAAATCAAACGATGTTCCAAAATCATTTGGAAGGTAAAATTGATCTGCTCAAATTTATATTTTGAATTTGTATAATAGTGTTGTATAAGCTTAATTAGACATGTTTTGTGATTGTTGCAATATTTTTTTTTTTCCTGAACACAATCAAAAATTTAAAATATTAAATTAAATAGCATACCTTGATAATATTATGCTTGGGATTTAATGAATTTATTCTCAGAAGCCCAAATGCATGTCTTATTGATTTTTTATTTTTTATTAATTTTTTATTTAATTACAACATTTAATAACTACAAATATGAATTTTAATTTTAGTTGATGTTAAACATCTTAAGATCATGCCTGAGGTCTGACTAAATTGTTCTTAGAAGCTTAATTAATATGTTTTGGGGTTTGTTGTAAAATTTTAATTATTTTTCTTGATTTCAAAAATTAAATCTTAAAATTATTAATTTGAAATTTTAAATTGTACGTATAGGATTAAGAAATTATTATGCTTAGAATTGGCTATGGGTTTGATTAGTATGTTCCAAGAAGCCCAAGAGTATGTTATGTTTATTGTGGAAATTTCAATTATTTTTTGCTATTTCTGAAAACAATCAAAAATTAGTAACTCAATTATAAATTGTGCTTAACGTTAAGATAAAATTATGCTTGCCCTTGGGGTTCACTTATTATGTTCCGGATTCTAGAAGTCCAAATAATATATTTTTTTGATTGTGCAATTTTCTTCTAATATTTTTTTTAATGAATTTTGAAGAGGTTTGATTAATATGTTCCAGAAGCCCATAAAGTATGTTAAGTTGATTTCAGTTTTTGTTTTTTCAAAAAAACTGAAAATGAATTAAGAAACTATTACATTAATTATATATATACTTAAAATAAGAAAAATAAGGGTGGCTTTAGTGTTTGATTAATTTCATTCAAAGGTAATCCAACTTTGACACACAAGAAGCCCAAGAAAGAGACAAGTGGTTAGTCCTTAAAGAGGAATTTGTGAATTGCACTTCAACTAATAGAGTCATTTGAAAATTATCTCTTATTGCAAAAGCATCCAAATTGGCTTAGTTAATTGTTTCTAGACATGAATCTCGCTTTCAGTCAACATCTGATGGCTAAAATAGAACTCTGCCAACTAAAATAGTTGAACCAAAAAGATGGCTAAATTGCCTACGAGATATAAGAGAAGCATAAAGACAAAACAATTAGAAACTTCTTTTCTCTTAGTGGTTCAAAAATAAAAGCCTGTAAAAGCAGCAAATCCATTCTTAGGAGCGGAAAACACATGTTATTGAAACTAAACGAATCCGTCAATTGTGGAATTTTTTCAATTATTTTTTATTAATAATGATAATTACTTATACTTGTCCTTACTCTGCTATTCTACTTCTCTTTTTCCTCCTAAGGAATCTGCTTTCCTGCTATTATTTATTAAGCAGTCTTAATTTAAATTGTATTTTTTTTGTTAATTCCTAGAAGTTATGTTCATGGCCATATTAGCTTAATTTCTTTAAACAATATGTTTTTTCAGATTAATAACTTCACAATTATTGTGACAATTTGTAATTAATTGAAGAATAAAACATTTAGTAATAAAATAATCACTTTGTGTGTATAGGAATCCAACTACCCATAAATGGGACCAAGGAAAGAATGAGGTGGGGTTGATGGCAATGCCCCAGCAAGAAGGATCATGAGATGATGTGGGATGACATTTTGGTAAAATCATGGCAATAGGAAGGAATAAATTTAGGTGGAAATTCTGTGACAAAGTTAATAGTAGGGGGTCACCAAGTTCAAATGCATTTAGGCCATTATAAGGATGATTGCACAGAATATCTAAGTCTTAGGAGAAGTGAAGCAACTCATAAGACACCTATCTGAACAAGCAAAAGACACAAAAAATATAGAAGAGAATCTGGAGTGAATTACCAGAAGACATAATGGGTAGACCCAACTTATTGGGTAGAGCATGGGGTAGTAATGTGGTGGATTTGGGCGATGATGAGGGAGAGGATATTCAATTCGAGACAGCAGGAAGAGAGACTATGAGAAGTCTGAGTTTACAAAGGACCTAAAGATTTAGAGCACAATCATCTTGTCATGAGAAGGATGGTAGCAGTGGTAGGAGGAGGGATACTAGTGGGAGCCCAAGGATACCTCAATCCTTTACTATTTGGGAGTGAGGCACATATGCAGGCTATGCAGCAGAGAGAGAGGCATCGCATTGATCCTGAAATCACACATGCTCATTAGGCGAAATAACACAACCTTCCACAGGAACATGAGTTCCAAACAACCTAAAAACAGGGAGTCATCAATGAAGATTTTGAGGATATGGGTGGCACAAGCAGTAAGCCAATATTTTTGTGGAGCACCATCACACCAAATGTTGCTTAGCAACAATCATCGTTTTACTAGCCAATATTGGAAACCATAGCAGAACGTGATAAATAGGTTAAAGGCACTATCTCGCACAAGCTGATGCATATTCATTTGGATGATAAATACAGGCAGCTCAAGAGTATATTGATAGTCTTGGCCCTATTTAGGATAAGCGAGATATTACCATTATGATTGATGAGCATGGATGAAAATATCAGTATCAACATCAGTTGCGACCATATTGGTATCGGGTATATTAGATAGTATGTACGATATCAAATATATTGAACAAAAAAATATATAAAAATTATAAGCTGACAAGGTCTTATTGGTCGATACACTGGCTAAATATTTGCTGATATATTTGCTTTGTTGACCAATACAAAAACATATCGTAATATTGTTGCGATAACAAAAAATATCGATATTGAGGGACCTCAATACAAATAAATATTAGTCAATATTTCCATCAATACTGACAAATGGGCATATATAACGAATAAGCACCTCATTGATTTCTTGGTTTATAGACCCCAAATACAGTTTTCCATTAATGAATGTGCATAGCAAGGATAAATAACAATACTAATTCAAGTAACTGAGCTAGGTGATTGAGCAGTTTAGAATAGAATGAGAAAGCTGCACAAATAGTCACGGATATTGAAAGCCCTAGGCAATTTCTTATGCAAAATATAAAGCACCTCTATAGGGCTGGCACTGTTTGAATCTTATCACATATTTCACCACCAACATCTTCATTGTGGGAACAATAAATCTCTATAAAGAAGAGCAGGGGAACATAATCAAATTTGATGAGTACAAGTCCTCGAGATTTAGAGGATTCAAGGTTGTCTTGCTAATGAGGTGATGAAAAATATTTATGGCAAAAGTTTTCCAGAAGCACAAATAAGGGGATTGAAATGCAAAGACCCCGCATTAGAGTGCTAAAGTTGATTAAAAGTGCTTAGAAAACGACAATAGCTTTCCTTTATCAAGCCATGTCCAAAGCGAAGATGGCCATCAAAAACCTGACTTGAATGATCAAATAAGAGTAATAAAATACACAAGTATATTATAAACCAATTATTATAGTACTTTTAAGTTTCAGTATTTAGTATTCATGGAAAAAACTTTTTACTTTTAATTGATCTTTCAAGATAAGTATGAATTATTTGCAGCACACCTTGTCGGTAAATGACAATTTAGTTGAGTCTTTTGACTTGGTACTAAAACCATTTAAAATCACTAAGTTTAGTATTGGTTATGCAACTAAATGGTGGATACACGATAAATCTTATCATCCCGACCTTCAGAAATTGGTGTCCAGGTTCTACATCAAACCACTTATCCCTCCGGGTGTGAAAGAAACTAAAATACTTTAACCATACCCACTTAGTTTAAGGTATGAAAGATTGAAAATCGTCTATGTTCATAATTCAAGGCTAAAAATAAGGAATACAACCTGAAAAACCTAAGATGAAGTGAAAGGTCAATTTTATCCAATTAACTTGGGCTATATATTTGAAAAAAGATTATCTCTTGGGTTCATGATTGGAGTAGTGGGAGAAATCCTACTAGATGGATAAAGTCAGACTAGCTGAGTTAGAGAGAGTCAAGCAAGGGGTGGTGCAGCAGTCAGAGGGCAGAGTAGGGGGAGAGGGAGAAATGATTATAGCTTTGCAACTCCCTTGAACATTGGATCTAGTAGTAATGTTGCATGGAATGGGGTTCGTATGAGGATGATATATTTTCCTTGGATCTTGATAGTACCATGGTGGTGATGAGCCTGTATCTCTTACCACTGAACCAACCGGTCGTCCTTTCTCACCTTATTTCGGAAATCACTCAAATGCTGCCCTATAGATTTTTTCTTGCAGGATTTGGGATTTCTAAATATCCCAACCCTAGTTTCTTTCTGCTTATGGATATGGACCTCCTCCCTGGATACTATAGAGCATCTCTAGCACAATTTCCGACCCTTCATAGACAACCCCGGGAGCCATTTTCATGTATCCTCCTAAGTCTAGCAAGGACCATTCAGGCCTTCGCAAGAGTTTCACCAATAGTAATGATGAGGATGCTAGTGGTTTGTTCAAGTATTTTTCAATGATCAAGGATGAGGAAGATATCAAGCTCAATCGTCAAATCCAAGCAACAATAGAAAGGGTTTTACCAACAATTTATTGTGATTTAAGTTGTTGATTCCTTGGAATAAAGTTAACTCTTCAATATGCAAAAACGTTATAAAAGACGGTCAAATTTTAATATATATATATACACACCAACAAAATTGCATTACATCTGCTGCTAAAATGTATCATCTCTTACATTAGCAACTAATATTGATATTGTAATACATATGCAAACACAATCCAGGAAATCCACAAGTAGGCTTTGACCAAGATTGCGGCAGTTTTGGAACAATGCACATCATTTTGGATATCTTTGGAATGTAATGTTCTGCACATATAAAACTGTCCAAATGTGTAAGGTTCAATCAAATAATGCACAATAAGTGTAATTTACCAAGAGTAGTCTCAGGATTCAACCCGGTGATATTTCTAGCAACATCAACTGGGTCAACATTTGCAAGACTGCATCATACGCAAAGGAGATATTAGACTGGACATCAGAAAAGCATACAATTGTAAGAAATGACTAAAGCACAATATACAGTTATAATAAGACATTTAAAGAAATTCTGAGTCCATCTTTTGTCAACACAATGTTCAAGTATCAATTTATTCAGCCATGACAATTTTCCCTAAAGCAATCATGGGCCAGTTCACTCTAGAAATCATCATACAAGGCATTAGCATTCAATCCAATCCAACACCGCCGCAGTTATTGTCAAACATTGTTCTAAATATAGGAAATCCCTAGTATTCATGACACACCTCCTTTTCTTGACCTGCAGACTATATGTGTGATAATCTCACAAGATTATTTGCATATACAGTCCTAATTAAAATAAAGCTTCTATCCGTACAAAACACCATATGATTCAGTCTCATGGTATTTTTTTTTTCCTCAAATAGAAAGAATATTGCTGTTTAAGTGATATCAACAGTTATGGAAATATTATCCATAAATTGAACAGCAAAACTGCACCGTGAATTCTAATTTCTTTTTGTGCATCATATCAATTTCAGTTTACAGATAGCCATGGTCTCCCTGCACACTTTCTCTAGAAGTTGTATTGTAGTATTTGCATGAGCATGATGTAGAATAATCAAAGAACAATGACAATATGCCCCCTTGTCAGGAACATTCTCAGAAGCCAAAATAACCTCCTTTTGACGTGTCCCCTCACCAAGAAGAAAAGATTTTGCAAATTACCTATCTTCTAATTGTGACAGACACAGACACACACACAATCTTTGTTCTACATTTTTGCCCCTTTTACAGCACTCTTTGAGTTGTAAATACAAGCATAGAAATCTTTATTTGCTACTTCCACACAAGTTAAGATCCATTTTGGAGGTCAGAATGCAATTTGCTTGATAATTAACTAGAGGGTGAGAGATTCATAATGCAACTATTCAACTGAATAGTTTTACAAAATAACAATAATGCAAAACATTAGTGCATTAAAAAAAAGTTCCCTGCATGTTAGATTTAGATTGCCCCAACTGAGAAGAAGTATAGTCAATAAATGTATACTCACAAGCGCAGTTGACGACTTCCAGCACATTCAATAGCCTCTGGATCTGTGCTTTACCAAAAAGTTCAAAATTCACTGAAGTATATTGTAATATCACATGAAAACCACTAGAAGATGTTAGAACAGAATGAAAATCAGCATTTGATGCAGGGCTGCCTTGCACAACCTGTCAGAAGAGCTGTATGTACAAATAAAGGTCCAAGATAGCTGCCACCAATGCCAATTGAAATCACGTCTTTTAGTGGTTTTCCTGTGACTCCAACCTAACAACATATACCTGCTTGTCAGAGTTTATCCAACCAACACATCTCATCAATGAGTCTTAAAAAAAATTGATACATTACCCAGGAGCCATTTCGAACTTTCTCAGAAAAATCATGGATCTGGTCCAATACTTTCCATACATCTGGGACCACGTTTTTCCCATCACACAGTATAACTGAATCTCTTGGTGCACGGAGAGCAACATGAAGCACGGACCTATTCTCCGTTTTATTTATCTGAAGACACCACCAAATGCAAAGTCAATATCAAATCCCTTCATAAGACATTACAGAGACAGATCTGGAATCCAGACATCTGAGCTGTAGATCGGATAAGTGTAGGTAGAGATGTCCTTGGCTGCAAAGAGCCTTTATGAAACAGTTCTTCCATCCAACTTCACACAAGCCCACAAAATGTTAAGAAGATAAATCCAAACTTACATGATCTCCATTGTACATGCTAGTGATCTTTTCTTTGAGGTGTGCAACCTGCAAAACACAAGCAGCATAATAAGAGGCATGTTAAGATTACATATTCCTCACTCCAATGCCCCAACCCACCTCTGCCAATTTGAAGAGCTTATCCATGGTCTCATCAGTTGCACGCTGCCGTGAGTAATCCAACATCATGCCATCGAACTCACTATAAATCACATATCAACAGCAGTGAGATTATTCTCAACATTATTTAACTTAAAGAGCAAATTACATCTCTATATTCACACACAACTCATAAGTTCCTCTAGAATTCCAGAATTAGACATCAGAGCAATATGCCATGGGGATCCTTAACAACATTTAGGATGTTGGACGGAAAATATTTTCCTCAAAAATGTTCAATGCACCACAAATTTTCCTTCATTGAGTTGATTAAGAATTTTTCCTTCAAAAATAATGCTCTCACAATTTGGCACATTGAAAAATTGGTGATGGTATGGTGGGAATGCATTAGTGGTGGTGACAATGAAGTAGTGGTAGTGGTGTTGGGATGATGGCTTTGAAAGTGCTTCCCAATGAAGAAGGAAATAATTTCCTTCATTTTATGAAAAATCTTTTTCCATTGGAAGTCCTTTTGAATTCTCCTGTCTTGCCAAAGAAAGGGAAAATATACTTTAACACACCAACCAAACGGAGCCTTGCAAAAGAAATTGCAAGAGAAAGAAACAAGTTAAGAAGCGTACACCATCATCGACTTGCATCTCTCATTATCGCTCATCAGATGACGTAGATGAGTCCTGTTAATATCCTCGACATGCGCCTGAAAAAAGTATTACGCATTATTCAATCTATCAATTTCTAACACTAGCCTGAACTACTCTTCATTTTACCAGTTAAGGAGAACAAACATAATTTTTACCTTCAAGTCTTGCCAAGCCTCCGTATGGCAAATCAGAGTAGACGACCCCATCTGCATACAAGTTTTTTCAGTATCAGCATTGATTAGGCCAACAAATATTTAAGAAGAAACTAATCAGTTCATTCGAGATGAAGTTATTGAGAGAGTCTGATTGGCAATCAAAAAAGCACAACTAGAATGGATTAACGCTTAAATTCAAAAGAGAGAAAAATTATAAGTAAATTGGTAATCCAGCGACACAAATAGAATGAATCAACGACTGACATTAAAAATCCAAACACTTCCGATTATGAAACACCGTCAGATCAAACATCAATAAGCAATCGATAACGATGGCGAAATTAAAATGTGACGTTTGATGTAGTATACATAATGTACTGATAGTCCAATCGGCAATCAAAAAACACAACTACAATGAATTTACGCCTAAATTCGAAAGATATAAAGATCGGAAGTCAGTCAGTAATCGAGAGACACAAATAGGCTGAATAAACGACTGGCATTGGAAACCCGAACACTTCGACTATGAAATACTGTCGGGTCAAACATCCACACAAGCAATCGGTAACAATGGAGAAACTACAAGGTGAGTTTTGATGTAGTTTACATCTATACCGCGAGCTTTTCACAAACGACGGCTACTATCTTCAAGCTGTGGGCTGAAAATGGAACGGAGACGAACGAGAGATGTAAAAAGGAAATCGGGGGCAGAATTTCCATCTTTAAGAAGCCACGCGTCAGCATCACAGAATATGAGTTTGTGCAACTTTACAAAGCAGTACCATCACTCTATTTAAAAAAAATAAAAAATGGGACAATGCTGCTGCATTGTTAAGCAACATCCCTCCTCCACTCACAATTAATTGTCCACATTTTTCTTATTTAAAAAAAAAATATATATATATATATATATATTTTTCTTTTTTTTATAAAAAAAATGTGAATTGTTGATTTTAAAATTTAACTGTCCATGTAACGTCGTAGGCGTTCTGATGCGCTGTAGGCATCGTAGCATCCCTCATTCTCACCTAACCATCCCGAACTGACTAATACGAAAGAAATTAATTTGATCTTATAGTATACTTCTTTTAATTATAAAATATTAGTTATTTTTTTAATATTTATAAATTTTTAAGCTACATACAAATTTAGATTAAAAAAAATTATTTATAAGGATCTAATTTTTTGTATTTCATTTATTCAAGTAATTTGAATTTTTTTATAAAATGAATTTATCTCATATTTATAGAATATTAATCAATCTCAATAACTCGAATTATCATATAAACTAAAGAATTGAATGCTTTATTTGGATATTTAAATATAAATGAATCTGATTTTCATAATTTTAGATTTGAATCTTGCATATCATAAAAAAATAAACTAAAGATAAATATATATATATATTTCACTCTCCTATATATTCTCCAACGTTCAAATAAGTAATTTTTCTATTTCAATGAGAAATATATAAGAAAATGGATGTGAGAATTTGAGATGATAAGAATGAATGTTTGTTCAGAGAGCAATAATCATTTTTGTGCACTTGTCTAATAGAGTAATTTTTTATATTTTTTCTCTTATTTTTTTTTTTGGATGAGAGACTTTATTTATAGTAAAATACACCATTTGGTTGATTAACATCTGGAATCAATACGTATGTATAATATCATTTCGAATCAGAAATGAGACATTACTTGCTTGTATGACGACTGTTTTACTTCAATAATAATACCGCATGATTACCAACTATTAAATCGACTCATCCATTCTCTGTATCAAGTTATCAAATAACTTATTATAATCTTTTAATATTTTGCTGTACAGGTCGTGCTTCTTGGTTTATATATTCAAACATTAATACTTAATTGGCATTTAATTTTATCTAATGAACCATTAACATTTAAAGCTCTTATCAATTTAAGTATTAGGCCAGTCTCTATTCCTGAATATATTCATCAAACATGATGTAACCCAATAAATAATAAATAGAGTTAGGTCAAAATATTATTCTGTTGCCCAGTTCCTGGAGAAGGGAAGGAGGTCTACTAACGGTGTTTAAGTGGAAGAAACAGAGTATTAATTAAACAATCTAAAATAAATATTATATTATCTAATCTTTAATAGAAAAGATATTATTTTTTATTTGAAAATACTTATTAAATAAGGTAGTAATAACTATTTCACGTGACTAGCAACAACTCGATGAATAAAAAATTATTACCATTTTAGTATAAATTATTTGTATAATCTAAACAAAAATATGGCAAAAATAATTCTGTTGCGTACCAGAAATTTAAATTATCCTACGGATCAGGGGCCGCAAATCGGATCTTCTTATTAGTTGATCTGACGCGGATCCGTCTCCATAGTCTTGAATCTGAGTACTGTATAACACAACTAAAAACGAGATGTCGGAGGTCGCTGGGAATTGCTCCCACCGTAAACCCTCCGATACTCAAGTCAGATGTCTTTTCAAAAATATAGAAAGATGAATGGATGATACATATGTGGTAGATTGAGTATAGATGAAAGTCATACTTCCAAGAATAGATAGAGAATCCTTTTGAGAGAGGATAAACATTTTGGGATGATGGCTGCCTTTTTAGGATGGAGGATTACATTTTGGACGGAGCACATGACTCGGAGAAGGCCGATCGCCAAAGCTTTCCCTTTTATTCCTCTAAAGCCTTATTCCTTCTTTCTCTCTTTTCCCTCTTTCTTCTCTTTTTCCTTTTTTGGCTTTTCTCATTTGTTTGGATGAGAATTATTATATAGGCGAAGGTGATTATTTTTCTCTATAATAACCACCGACCAAAAATTACCCGTGACAACCACCTTGATAAGACGAAACGGTTTGAGTAATTTTTTCTAGACCGGTTATACTGTACCCATCAAATTCAATAACTCTTAAATTATTTTTTAAAAAATAATATAAAATATTTTTAAAAAAAATTAATATTAAAGTATGAAAACACTTATATTATAAAAATTAATCAACTATATAAATATTATAAAATTATTAATTTTTTTAATATAAAATAAAAATTATTCAATATTTAATCCAACGGCCCAGAAATATCAGAAAGAAACTCCCTTCAAACCCCCCAAATCCCTTTGAATCTAACCAAAAAAATACAAATTCCATAACGTATAGAATGTATTAGGCAAGCTATCCTGATTTCACACACACACACACACACACACACATACACATCAAAATATTTTTATTATTTAAAAAAATTGACCGTAAAATTCAAATATATAAAAACAATATCATCCATCCTTATTAATTATTTTCTATTATAAATAATTAACAAAAATAATCTGATAATTATGAATTTCCCTTTCTCATTTTTTCTTATATTTTAAATTATCTTTTTAAACCATTCAGATATGTTCATTTATAGACAAATATAATTTATAAAAACACATTTAATTAATTCAATAAGATGGTTGAAAGTTTA
>JAOVVI020005155.1:0-16800 GCA_028571085.2 Nepenthes alata
TGAAGGAGATTGCCGAGTTATATCTGACGTTAGTGTCCTCTGGTCATCCAAGCTTGCATTCTTACTCCATTTTCACGGTTTTGGTAAATACTTACAGTCAAGATGGTTGGATTGTAGCACCAATTACAATGGTGACGGTGTGTTAGAGTTCAATGGACTCTCTTGATTGAGAGTTTTCAATTTGATTTGGAGTTTGCCAGTGGTACTTCTGAGGAGGGTATTGTTCCTCTAATGACATCCTCGTATGAAGGTTATAGTTATAGAGATAAGTGTCAATATAATAAATTTCTAAATAAAATTGTTATTATTTAAGAGATATATATATAGGAAAATGCTGAATTATAATTTGCTACCAAGTTTAGGTGATATTCTAGCTGATATTACGCCTGGTGGTTGCACGCAATCAGGAACACAATTAGGCAAGATGAACCGTATACTTTTTCATTACTCTCACATTAGGAGGTGTGCAATTCATCGACCGTTAGTGCATTTTTGTGCTTTAACATAGTATAGACATCCTTTGAACAGTTGTTGCTTTCACCCCTTGAATTTCTGAAATCTGATCTATTTTAATTTTTTTGTTGTATTTTCCTAGACATCTAGGACCTTAGATTTTGATTTTGATTTGGCTGCTAGATTATTGAAGCTGTTGTGTATTCTCTCTTTCGATCACTGAACCTCAGTCCGGTTTCCTTCAGTTAGGCCGGGAGGGTTTTGTGGCGACATATAAATGGCTGTGATCCATCTCCTACCAATCTTATGAAAATAGCACAATGGAAGGTCAAAGAGGTTCGAGTGATGACTTGGATATTAGGATTTCTTGCTCCTCTATTGTTCTTAATCTAAGTATAAAACTGCCAAAATCTCTGTGGACATCCTTGTAAAAGGGTTTGTAATTAGGACAACATGGCTAGATGATTCATGTTTTAACAATAAGGCTATGTAACTAGAGGAAAAGGTAGGGTGCTTTAGTGGATTGAGTTTAATGTGAAGAGTTTTTATCTTATTTTATTATATTTTCATTTATCTATTATTAAAATTTTCTGGATTTTGCTTATGATTTTGAGGTGTAGGTTGTGTGAGAGATTTGAATTTGCACCTTTCTGGGCTTTGGTAGTGTGGTACGTCTTTAATCGGTCAAACCTTTATCTTTCTCTTCGAAAGAAATGATAGGTCCATGTTTGAATTTAATTGGGCTGGGAAGGTGTGGGTCTGTGGGCTTAATCTTCATATCTGATAGATTTTGCTTACCTTGGTGGTGGTGTTTAATGTCTTGTAGAGAAGTGATTGTTCTGGGAGGGTGATTGTGCCCGGAATGGGATTTTCAGTGCCCCTAGGATGTCGGATCCATCATACGAAATTGGAGCCAAGCAACTTGCAGAAGAACTTGCGCCATCATTGCTTGAGGTATTCCAGGGAGTAAAGGAGATCAATGGATCGATGTTGAAATTGCTTTGAGGCAGCGGCTATTGTTCTTGGGATATTTTTCATCTAGCGCTATTAACAGTTTCATCAGTTTTGTTGGTTATGGAGATGGAAGTGATTCAACACGGCTCATGCATGACTGGCATGATGTAGGTGCAAAGGGAATTTTTTGCTGTTTCTTTGAAAAGGGTTGATTCAATCTTGATCCTTGTGTAGAGTTCTTTTGTATGTATTGCATTTTCTTCATGTATCTTGTTGGATTATGGGCCAAATGATGGTACACTTAGTAGTTTATCTTAATGGGATAAATTCAGAACAACACTTTTGCTACTTCAATGCATGTTTAATTCCCATGAAAAAAGAAGTTGGGAGGGCGGACTCTTAGCAACTAAATTCTGAGGTTTTATAGGATATATAGCATAGTGGACTCACCTTTGGAGGGAGGTAAGTATGCTTGGTGTGGGGGCAGGAGATTTAATAGATTCTCTCAGTGATTGATTTGTTCAGTTTAGCTATGGCTGGGAGGAATGCCTTTGGAGGGGGGGGGGGTTGGCAGAAACCAGGATGCAGATTAATTTCCAACCATTATCTTTGAAGGGGATTTGGCAGTCTAAAGCTTCATCAAGCATTAAGTTCTTATTTGGTAGTGGTGTGTGGGAGGATTCTTGCTTCCGCTATTCACCTGACCTACGTCCATTTTGGCGGGGCTTCCGCTATTCACCTAACCTATGTCGATTTTGGCGGGCCGTGCCCCACTTCAGTGAACTCATGCAGATTGCAAGGCATGGGGAGACAATATATCGCCTATTGAACTGTGCATTTGCATTAACATGACTAGAGCAGGTCGCACTTGGGAACAAAGAAGAATTTTATTTAAGACAGAAAAGAAAGCCGGATGTCACAGGATGACAGCTTCCGTTGGTTGCCTATGTGACACTTGCTCGGTACACCTCATATGGTGTAGACAAGTTAGCCCTTCCTTGATATTTTCACCTCAAAGTGTGTAGTGATACAAGACTTTTGGAGGGATCACTTTTCATTATAGAAGGTTGACTAGTAAGAGTATGAGGCGCTATCCAATACTAGTCTCCGCAAGCTTTCCTTTAGAACTCTTAAGACTACCAACTCTCTCAGTTATACCACCCTTTGGCTTCACCTTGCTTGGTTTAGTTCGGTTTGGTTGCTCGCTTTAAGCTTCCCCTAAGCTTGCCCAAATAATAGTTCATCCATTTATATAGGAATGTCATTTCCTTGACCAATGGCTACGATTGTCTTTCCATCATCTACAATGGATGGCAAGTTCTAGAACACACTACAAATATCTCCCTCAAAAATAGAACTTTCTACATGCTGTCCATTCAAGAGCATTGTAGAGTGAGGTATGTTTTATTCATTCTCTATAATTCTCTAGGCTATTTAAAAACTTTCTAAAACCTTAAGACAGTTGTCTACCCTATATATACATCTTTGTATATATAAGCTGTACACGTGGGCATCTTGTCCGGATGACACATTTGTATAGCACATAACTTTTATGCTCCTTGGTCATCTGTGACACGGAGGTATAGTGTAGACAAGCATAGCTCTTTATTGTTTGGATTGGGGTAACCAAGAATGATGGATCTCCCTTGATGAGAATTATCCTGCTGACATAGGGAACTTTATGAACATATTCTTGCTCAGATGAATGGTTGCTCTCATCCAGATTTTTTTTTTTGTGATCTGTAAGTCTACATTTCATTAAAATAGATGTGAGGAAAACACCTCTCAATTACAAAACAGATGCTAAAGAACAACACCTGTGGAATAAAAACATAAAGATGTAGATCAAAAGAAATAATCAGCAAATTCTGGCAATTCTGGATAAGAGCTTGAAAAATGACACTTTCTTGAGAAGAAAAGGAGATGCAACCAGTGCAAGTGGAAGTCTCAGACTTCTACCTTAAAATCATTGAAGGCAACCTTTATTTCTCTTTTATCAATTGAACTGGTAAATTGACTAAGGAATGAGTGCCTTGAGTTCCAGGGCATAATTCTTTTGAAGAACCATTCCCAGGCAAGCAACTCATCCTTTTGCACATTCAGATCTAACCCAACAGCCACCAAAAAAGTTGATGGATACCAGGCTATAGAAGCAAACTAGTGATGCAAGAGGACATGATCCAATGATTCAGAAAACTTTTTGGGAAGAAAGCATCTATTTTGCTAAAGCTAGTCCTCCCTTTTGCAGATTATCTGATGTATGATTTTTCTCCCGTGTTGCCTCCCACATTAAAAAGGATACCATTGGTGGAGCTTTAGATTTCCAAATGATCTTCAAGGGAAACTTAAGACTGTGCTACACTGCACTGCACAATCTCTGTTTCGGAATTCTACGTCTGCTTTGTGGCTACTAGAAAAAGTCACTGAATTGTTTGGTAAAATGAACTGTAGGCAGTGGTAGTTGGTAACATAGGCCATATGGCATGTATTTGCTTTTGTGAATGTTAGATTAAAAAAAAGTAGCATGGCAAAAAACTTAATATTCCATCGAACAGAAACCACTATATCTGATCTTTGGGGGGGGGGGATTTTGGCAGATCTGGGACATCCAAAAAATTTATTCTGAAACTTTCAATTCCATAAAACACAAATCACTATGTATGATTGGAAATGAAGTAAACCACAGATTCATAGATCTACCTGGGTGAGGGAGGTAGGTCAGTTATAGTCATACTGTTCAACTTGAAATTTTAAGCACCATTAAATGCAAAGAAATTGTCAGTTTGAGTTGTCACTAGAGTAATTATAGGAATGAATGTTGACATAATCCCCTAATTATAAGAATAAATGATTAGCATGATTAGGTGATGATTAGCATAATACATTTTCCCCAATTTAAATATATAGCTAAAAATAGGTTAGTTGCATTGTTAATATATACTCCTTCCATCTTTGTAAAAAAATCAATCAATGAAAATATTACTTCTTTGTCAAAATTTGCTTCTCTAGCATTGTCTCATAGACATCCAATCATTCTTGTTCCTGTGCTCTCTTATTTTCTTTTTGTTTAGGGTCTCTTTTATTTGCCTTTTCTCTTTCTTTATGGCAGACAATTATGAGCCTTTTGGACAGCCTTCTTCATTCGAAGCTTCTAGTGACTCTCACCCTCCTCCATTCTTGTTGAACTAACCGTCAAAATGATGGAAGCCTTGACCAAAGTTGCAGCTACAATGTGGACTACCGACATCTGTGCTGCTTCAATTGGCATCAAATTGGATGGCACTAACTACGCCCGTTGGTCCCAAGTTATGGAGATGTATATCTCTGTCAATGACAAATTGAGATATGTCCATGGTGATTGCTCACAGCCACCTTAGACAGGTCCTTCCTTTTGACAGTGGCGCAGGGACAATGCCATTGTTAAAGGTTGGTTGATTAACTCCATGGACCCCTTCTTGATTGGTAATTTTATTCGATTTCATACATCTCACCAAGTATGGAACTCCATTACTACCGCCTACTTCATTGGCAGTAATACCTCACAAGTTTATGACCTTTGGCGACGAGTGATGTGTCTTAGACAAGCTGGCTGTTCTCTTGAAAAATACTAACGATCTTCAAGGACCATGGCATGAAATTGATTTTTGTCATCCCAATCCGATGGAATGCTTTATTGATATTCAACACTACAACACTTTATTGTAAGAAGATCAAGTGTATGTTTTCTTGGATGGACTTGATTACTGTCTTGATAATATTCATGGTGAGGTTCTTCAACTGCAACCATTCCCTATCGTTGAAGCGGTGTACTCTCATAGGACCAAGGAAGACGACCTTAGAACTGTGAGCAACTGAGAACTAGGGCATGAGAACCTGCAGTCAACTGAGAACAATCCAAACAATGGCTGGAGGAGTTTGTTTTTCAATTGATCTGTACAACATCTTTGATTTTTAGTGTGAGCTCTTGTATTTATCCTCAAGGATTTTTTAGAATAACTAGCCTGGACAGACCTTAGTTAATCATTAGATGAATGCAACCAATATACTTTTTTTAGTTTGAACTAAAAGTACTCTCACATGACTGAAGAGAAACAATGAACTGGTTATAGTGGGACTGATCCAATTATGGAAGGCTCTTGATTTCCGGGTATCTGTAGAGGAGGGATTGGTCTCTCAAGAATTTAAGCATTCTACCAGCTACTTCAGCTGTGTTGCAACTAGTCCTGCTGCTGTACATCCTTCTTCCATTAGCCAACTTACAAAATAGGACTGATGCTAACACATTCGTTTGATCAACAACATACTTTCTAACAGAGATGCAATGAACAGACATTAGACAAAGGCTTAATTGCTCATGAACCTAAACCATGATCTTATCCTATCGGAAATCTAAGTACAACAAAAGGAAATAACCTAGACTAATTCTCGAAGAAGCTTCAAGGTCTTTAAGCTTGAGGCACAATGCACTTAGGTATGATACTTGTTCTCATTTATTCAAACATTTGCACATGCACAACTTAGACTAGCACCATTAGTTCCCTCAACTGGCCTAACTGGTGTTTGTGATCGTCAAACTTTCTGAATAACCTTTTCAACAATAAAGCTATATGGCCTACTATGTGAGGTTGCTATATGAATTCTTTTTAGTTGATCAGCTCGGCTCAAGGCAACATCTTTTGAAAGTTACAGGAATTTTAACACTTTTATCACCACATTCTAAGTGAAGAAATTACATGCCATTAATCATTTGATAGCTTATGTTTAACCAACCATGATATGTTCTGAGATGATGCTACTTTCATGTCTTTCTTTTTTTTTTTTGTTTAGCTGGATGTGATGTATTTGTTTTTTTTTTCCCCATATGTAGGTTACTTCTGCATCATTGAGAAATTGAAAGATCTTGTTGCAGTTCTGGTCAACTATTTTAATGAATTCATTCCATCGGTTCATTCTCAGTCTATACTTGATGCACAATCATTTGATTGCATGCTATCTATGCTTCAGATCGTAGATCTTATAGTCAGATACTTTGTTTATGGAAATGAAAAGTATCAGCTTGAACTACAAACCTCAGTGCCCCCACTTGTGACTTCAGATACTGGCACACAGGATCAGAAATTTTCTCCTTTACTATTGAAGAAGTTGTTTATAGTGTTCCCTCTCAATCCAACACACAAACTTTCTGAAAAGGTATTTTGGTTGGCATCTTGCTTCTGTATTTGTAACAAAGCACTTTTGCTTCACCACTGGAGATATGGATCCTATTACATAGGTGCTGGTCTTGTGATGCATTTTATTATTGCTTGTATCCCTATTAAAATCTTGCATTATTTAGATGCCTGACCAAGATAATGAATTTTTCTTTTCAATCAGTTTCATATAAATTTCCATAAGGCTTGAATGATTAGCTTGATTGTTGATATTTAGTCATTTATCCATTTGATGGAGCTGCAGTTATTTCTGATGCCAGAAACAAACCAAACCAATTGCGTGGAGACACAATCAGAAGTAAACCAATTGCATGGAGATGTAGTGTATCTATTAATAGATTTGGAGAATTATTAGGGAATCACAATAAAGGTTGGCTCTACTTGTGAGGCTTCTTGTAATGTAGACTTTGGCTCTTTGGGGATAGTTAGCTATATACAACCTTTCCATCGTATTGCATAAATACTATCACCATGATTTGAATATGTTGTCCCAAACTCTCAAATAAGCTTAAAACAAGGAAGAAAGCACAATAGATATATTAAGTTTGCTTCCCTAAGGTTAGCTACTGTTTTTTGTGGCACTTAGGTTCACATAAGGGCAATTCTTGTAAAATATGCCTAGTTATTTCCCTGAGTTCCTGGAAAAAACATTTGAGTTTGACAGGTGACCGCTTATGCATATGAAGGTGACCACTAATGCAGATGAAGCTTAATGAAATTTATTATAGCTTCAATATGCCATCCTAGGTGAGCATGATCCTCAAAGTTAGTTTAATTTTGGTTATTTCTTCATGTTATGATACTTTATCCTATAAAATGTTGGCTGAATTTATGCTTACATAAATCTTAGGTCTCTCTCCCTCCCTCTCTTTCTCTCTCTCTTTGGGGGGTTCTAACCTTTCAGTTCACAGATTCACTAGGATCAGAGACAAGTGATGGTCACTTGATTATAAATAAATCTGAATCTTGATGGGAAAAATAGAAAAGCTTGTGTTGTTGTAAGTGATATTAATATGTGAAAGTAGAGAGTAATAATTAGTACGCTGTTGACTATTTGTTTTTGTCAGAATATATCCTGCTTTCTTTTGTACCACTGATAGCCCATACTCGTGAAACTCATGAGACTATTGAATCCCTGGAATTATTTGATTTAAATAAATCTTTTGATAATTTGAGTATTTCATAAGCTTCCTTCACATCTCAGACAATGGATTTTGTTGCTGGACATCTTATACAAAAGGGATATTTTCAAAAAGGGGATGAAATGGGAGGAAGGTGGAGAGAAATGAGAATCAATAAGTAGGTGGGTAGATATGCATTAGGTAATAACTTGATGAAATATTGGGAGGATAGACAGTAAAAATAGACAGAAGACAGAACATTGAGCATGGAATATCTGTAATTTTCACATTAAACTAAGCTGCTAGAATCTTAGGCTGCAATTCCTTTGGTTTATGGAATGAAATATTGTTATTGGACCCCCTATACCATTATTTCCCAATACGTGACAAAATTGTGATTTGTCATTGTATTAGTGATAAATTGGAATAGTTATATATATCCAAATTTTTTAATATTTGGCCGATATATTAACTAATATGTCTTTGCTAAGTTTTGATTTCTCAAAATAAAATTTCGGCCATGTCCGATGTCAATACATATACGTTGATATGGCTGCGACCAATATTGATTCCAATACTGATATTTATAGCTAATGAAAAAGTAGCACTTATGGAAGAGAAGTTGAGGAAATTTTTTGGGTTGCAACCAATATCAATGCAACCAATATCAATTCTAATACTGATATTTATAGCTAATGAAAAACTAGCACTTGTGGAAGAGAAGTTGAGGGAATTTTTTTTCTTTTTTTTAGGTTTAGACACATTAGAAATAGATGATGATTCTATTGAGGTTGGAGGCAATGGGACAAATAGCGGTTGGCCTAGAAACACTTTGAGAGAGGTAATATAACAGGATTTGAATATGCTTCAGCTATCAGAGGATTTTGTTCTGAGCTAGGTAGAGTAGTGGAAGACATTCTTATAGTGGATGCCATCGGAAAATTCTAGGTGGAATATATGGGACCAATGCCATAGCACTTGCTGTCATTACATGGATTTATAAATTATAATACTTCAGAATATTTTAACTTATATTCTCTCAAATGAAAAATTGGAAGGAGGGGTTTGAAATAGAATGTGAAATTCTCAACTTATTTGAAATTCATGTAGTTGGAATGTTCAACCGAAGTAAGGTACTCGAACGATATGGTTTCTATGATCGCGAAATAATAAGTTGTTATGCTTATCTCTATTTTGAATTGTCCTACTCTACAAACCTTTCTGGCTGAGTTTCTGTCTTGAACAAATGGTCCAATACATGTGACATTTCTTTCTTGTTTATCTTGAACTTAGAATTTTAATTTCTGTTATATCAAGGACGTGCATGAACTGTTAGTACTGCTATTTAAGCTTTTACTGAGATATGACTGTTTTTCTTTTTCTTTTGCGACAGGACAGTGATAGATATTTAATCTTGAATATTGTAATCTCTGAAATATTCTTTAACTTCGTTCAATGGATTTGTCCGCCTCCTGTTTTGATGGAAACATTTCTATCTTTCATAGAAGATTTGATGTCTGGACAGGTTTGTGCATTCCACACTTTTTCATTTGAAATAGAATTATAGTGGGTAATTGAATCTGAAATGCATTCCAATTTTTATTTCCACAAATGTGTCATTTGAAGTTTATTTATTACTAAGGAGCTAAAAGAAGATATAAACACTCTTTTGATTGCAGGGGTAAGGTTTTGTACCATGATGACGTCGTCTTTTTGTTTTTGTTCGGTTTTATTAAAATTGAGGACCGAAGAAGTAGATAAAAATAGTTTCAGTTTCAAATATGGGTATTCAGAGTCTATTATATGAAGGCTGATGTATATAATTCCATTATGAAACTGTCTTCAATAATTCTTTTCTATCATCACTGTCATCATCCTTCCTTTCCTTCTCTTGTCCACCCAGAAAATAAAAATGGGAATGCTGTGGAGGGAAGTATTGCTAATTTGCTATCATATGTTTTGTACCAGAAACTTGTGTGGCTAGCACCAAGTTTACAGGCCATGCTCCTTTCTTTTGCTGCTGTCTGTTCCAAGATTAGCCTCTTACCTTTGAGGAGCTCTTTAGGGGGCTTATTTGGCATTTGGTAGTTTCTGATAGATAATACATTAGATATGTGGCCTATTGTCTCTTTGGGCAGTCATATTGCTAATCCACTGTCATTTTTCTTAACCATGATTTAAATACAGCCATGAGGTGCACTGCCATTATTATGATATGGCTTCGAGATGGCAAAAACCCTTACATTTACTGAGGATGCACTCCAGGCAGCATAATGCTGTGATTTAAAATTATGTTCTTAGCTCAAGTTCCTCACGGAAGTTTTTTGACATTTAACTCATTGCTTGTTTTCTCCATCCTCTTTTAAATTTGCTTAAGTTTGTAATAACTTTGGACTTTGGTGTTATGGGAGGGGCATTTCTTTCCTTTTGTCTCCTTGTCTTCATTGTTGTACTATATCAATAATGATCCTTTGGGTAGTTTCTCGCAACTCACTTCGATAATTTGAATGACAAGGAGATGAGGGATGAAACTGTTATTAAGATTTTTGTATTTTTATTATGTCTGCTCCAAATATAGAAGTTTGGACTTTAGATGGGTCAAGGTCCTTTCTTTAAAGCTTTGTCTTATTGCTTGGAGTCTTGTTGCTTCTTTCTCCTGTTGTTCATTTTTGTTCATGAAGTTGAAGTGGTCAAAGCTATTGTCAATGTATCCTCAGAAATATAATAAATGGTAATATATTGTACATGAAGGTCAGGGTAGGGCATTATCTTGAGATGCTTATGTGGTGTTTTTCTAGTAGTTTGTGTTGGTGATCTTTTGTGTTGGCTTGGCATTGTACTTCCTTTTAGCATCCTTGGAATCTAACCTTTCTATTTGTAGAGTAAGCAGCAGGTGGTCCCTTTTTTCTTTCCAATCTTTGGGATGGTTGTTCCATACTTTTTATTGATTTGACAGGGAAAATGCTAAATTTTTTGGTGAATACTACATGATGTAAACTTGCTTAGAAATCTGCCAATTTGAGTGTGTCGTTTGATGTGAAAGAAAAAGATTTTTGAGGTTTTTGCTTTATTATGCTGTGCATTGTATGCTTTTTTTTGGGATATGCTTTGTTCATGCTGACTGTTATATGGTTTCTAAAATTTCGTGTTGATGTTTTTGTTTATACTTCTTTATATGCTGTCACAGAACCTAGTCTGGTATTTCCCGGTAACTGTTTTAAACAAGATCAAGTTTTTGTGTTTGTTTAGACTATTTTCCTATTCTTTCTCGATTATAAACAGATACGTAAAATATTATCTTCATTAGTTATGGCTAGAGAATCCTTTGGGATGTTTTCCTTGTTTAGGATTTTTGTAGTTTATAAATTGTAGAGTAATATTCTGTTTTGGGATATTAGATAATGTTATATTTATAGATTTGTTTAGGTAATTTTCTTGTTCTATCGAGATTATATCTAGATATTTAAAATAATATCCAGGGTAGTTATAAGTAATCTATGGATTTTATTTCTTATGTAAGTTTTTGTATGCTATATAAATTGATGTCTTATACTTGAGTTACAATTAATTGTTTCAATTCAATCCAATTAGCATTATTCTTCATGACAACACTTCCATATGTATTGTTTTGCAGATTTCTAGCAGCATATGGTCTGGTACATTAAGTAATGAGAAGCACTTGCTTTCACTCCTTCCTTTCGTTCCCAAACTTGTATCAACAGTGGAGTGTAGTTGGAAGGCTCGCCTTGTTCTGGTTTGTTTTTTAAAGTAGATCATTACTTCAGCTAGCATGAGTTGGCTTGCTTATTTTTTTATGATTACCAACTACCTTGTGGATTAGATTGGGCTATATTTATAGCTTCCTCCACCCTCCAAAAAAATTATAAGAAGATTAGATTCTACCTCTGAAGTCATCTTCGATTTAGCTCTCCTATTTCATATCGATCCCTATGAAAAAGAGAAAGTACAACGTTGTTATAAGCAATTTAACTAAATACTTGTTCCCTCTTCCCAAATGATAACCAAGAACCAAATAAAAATGAAATGGGAAAGGTCCATCAAATCAAAATTTACTGTGGTTTTGTTATTTTTTTTAAGGGCAAAGACAAACCATATAGATATCATTTTTTTATGGTTGTCCTACAAATTTCTTTTTAGCTCTACTACTGGACTTTGGAAATCAGACATTCTGCCCTTCCTAAAGTAGTTTGTAATTCTACAATTATATTGAGCTCACAGGTTATGTAGTCACCATTTTTCAAACCCCATAAGCCTCATATAAATCTTTTGTTTTTGAGTTGTTTACTTCTTTTTATCTATTAACATACCGTTTCTAATGCTGTACACTGGTCTAATGTGTCAAGGTCAAATTGCTAGTGGAAAGTCACTAGCAATATGATGTCCTGTTTCTTTTAGGGGAATATCAGATTTGGCTTTTAAATTTTTATTTCTGAAAGAAGCTATTTAACTAAAATATTCATTTAAAAACTACAGGCCTTTACCAAGGCATTCAAAAGTTGCACTATACTGTCTGCTGTGAAAATGGCCTGCCTTTCTGCAATGGAAGAAATGCTGATTCCTGTATGTTACACAATCCTTTTTGTTTTTCTTTGGGGTTTGTGTGTGTGTTTGTGTGTGGTATGTGTGATTGCAGTCCATAGTTTATTGTGGTGGAAAGAATGCTATTGCTTGCATGTTTTCAAAACATTCTACATGTTTAGGCATGACAAGAATTGCAAATTTAATTTTGTCTATTCTCCATGCTAAAAAAAGTGAAATGATTGTTCTGTAAATTGCAGAAACAGAACTTACAGTATCTAGATGCTAATGATCCAGAAATATTGGGCTACCAGATTACTTGGATAAGAGAACTTCCTCTGTTGCTGACCTTGCTGGGAGATGGAAACCCATCATGTTCTCAGGTATGCATATCTTTGATGTTAGTTGCAATATTAAGGTGCATGATTCAACAATTGGTTCATCTTTAATCTTTTTAAAATTGTTTTCCTCTTTTGCATTGCGGTCGTAGTATCATTCTTCTTGTTTTCATCATTCTTTTTATTTCCATCTCTTTGAATTGCTGTACACATTTGCAGGTTGTGTTGCATCTTCTACTTCGCCTAGGGAAATTTTCATTATCCAATCCTCACCTTGCAGAGGAATATGACAACTTGCAAGGCTCATTGCAAGAGTTTTATAGCATACAATTAGATGATGGTCAATAATAAGTTCATCGTCATTCCAAATCTTTCTTGTCTACTCCATTATTTATGTATAATATATGTTTGAGCTATCATTGTCTCCATCCTGTTCAGTCTCTATGTTGCAGGCAGTACACGCTATGGAGCTTTTATAAGGCTTCCAAGAGATTGTCAAGAACTTTCCATTTGTTGCCTTTATTATTTCTCTTTTCTGGAGCCATGCTTGTTGACTTCATTGGCTTCCTGCTGTATATGTGAGTATTCTTTGTCGTATAATTTTGGCAATCACCTAATAGTAGAAAGGAATTAGGAGGTAGATATTGTGTTTGAAAAGAAGATACGCCTATAGAAGTGTAATAATCAATAGAATAATGAAACAATAATGCATCAACCAACAATAATCTAGTAATAGGATGGTATGCATCTTTCCATATTGTGGTAATGGGTTCTGGTCTCTGTCTGCGTTAATCCTGTGTTAGTTTATGATAGTGACTTGGAATAGTATTATAAATAGTTTTGGCTAAATGCTTCCTATACAAATTATGGTGTTTGGTGTGCTTTCACTTTTATCTTTGTATTTGTAGCCTCCCATGGGCATGCCAAATATTTTTTCCTTAATTGGAACATAGTTACCTCTATAGTAGAGGTTTGCTAATTAGCAAAGGCTCTACTAGAATAGGGGGGGAGGGGGATTAGCAAACCTGAGATGGAAAAACCTCTATGTGGATTCTTGGCACAAATGTTTTGATGTACTTTTGGGTAGAGAATTAACGAAGTAGTTGATTCTGGATATGATATGTTAATCCCTAGGAACCCTAATAATCTGTTTGTTCCTTATGGAAAATAATGTTTGCAATGGCATATGCTAGTCTATGTTGTTAAAGGTGCTAGGTGTGCATAGGCTTAGGGCTCAAAGTTTGGCTCCTCAATTGTGCAATTGAGGATGGAGATAACAAATGTGCTATTGAGGATTATTATTTGACAAATGGTTCATAGCTAGTAAATTAAACTATACATCATACATAATTAAGAAATAGTATATATATTAAAAAATAAATGCCTCTAGGCTTTCTCTAAAGACTTTCTAAATGATGAAGATTCTATATTAGAGAAGCATATATTGATGAAGAAGTCATTCAACCTAGCTAAGGAAGGAGAACAAGATGAGCTATTATTTGACGATGATAAATATTAATATTTTCTATGAGTACCTCAATAATAATATTTTAAACTTATTAATTAATTTTATTATTCATTTGTATTTGTAGTGATTTGTGTTTATTAATTGTCATATTTTATATTTAGTTAAATTCATGATGATTGTCAAAAATATTTGTTGGTATTTATTATTGTATTATTTTAACAATTGAAATTCATTTCAAGAATATCCTATCTTATATCCATATTTTTATAAATGGGCGCCTTAATTCCATCACGGCTGTGCTTTTGCCTTACGCTTAGGCCTCAAGAACCCTTTGCAATTTTAACAACACTATAACAATTAGGTTGCTTTATTATGGCCTTTGCACTTAGGCCTTAGGAACCCTTTGCACTTTTAACAACTCTATAACAATTAGGTTGCTTCATTATGCCCTGGAGTCTAGAGATGCTAGGTTCAAATCATGAAAGTCACCCTACATGTAAGCTCCACATTACTTATGCTTCTTGTACCTGTAATACAGAGTGCTTTTAGAGGTGGTTGGTTGTCTTCAGGTCAATCTGTTGGTCTATGTGTTATTCTGTTAATGGTCCCTCATCACATGTTTGATTCAAATCGGTTTTGATTATCCATTTTTTTGGTTATTCAAATGTCATGACTCAGGTCATAAGGTTAAGTTTAATTTGGTTTGATTTGGTTAAAGTAACAGGTTAATTCGGGTTTCAACTATTATTGTTGGGTTGTGTTTGGTTTAGGACATTTTAGTGATTTAGTCAATTTTTTTACAATGAGTCAAGTCGGATACTATTTAATTTGAAGATTAACCTTTTGGGTCATTTTAGGCATTGAATGGACAGATCGAGATAGTTATGGCTTGTGGGTGCACATGATATGTTCGAATTGGAGAGGAGTTTGAGAGGAAGTTGGAATAGGAAAAAATGTTAGAATTAATTATTGGAGAACAAGAGCAACAAATTGCAAAAAAGAATAGATCAAATTTGAAATCCGCTGAAATCTGGCAGACTTGGAATCCACCAATGACTAATTGTCAAAGTCTTGCTAGAAGTTCAAGATAATCTTTTAATCAAAATTTGTATTTTTTTACAAATAAATTACCCCTAAATATATAGTTATGCATTGTGCCCCTCCAACTCCAAGTGCTTTTAATATCCAGTTTCTCCACTTATATTTTGCAAACTTCATTTAACTCTTTATGCGGCTGGGGGCTACACATCACTCTTCCCAAAAATAGTGGCTGATTGTCATCATGCAAAAGGTGTATCAATTCTTATCTACAAGTACACATTCAAATGTTAATTTCCCAATGCTCTCTGCTTTGCAAATCTTCATATGGTTGGCAGCTGTTGAGGACCAAGGAGCCGTTTTCCAAAGCCTTGTTTGTCTCGGTTGAACTAATGTTCGGCATTGTGAAGAAATTGGACACTATTCACAAATCTGAAATTTATATCTTCCATCCATTTGCTTTAACATCCTGTAGGTCATATCTGATGGATGATCTTGCTTGGTACTAGTACACCATGAGCTCACAGTCCAAGTGCAATTGAATTGAATAGAACATTAGACACCAAAAACTCATAGTTAACCCACAACTGCAATCATTATATTGATAGAAAAACTCACAAGTGCCTATTCTTTTTTATATTTTTTTGCACTTGACTTTTAATTTTTTTAATTAATAAACTCATCCGTGACATGTTCAAACATTTGAAGTAACCTCTTTGCTATGCAGAGATATATCTTCATACATCTAATCATCTATAGATCCCGCAATGTGAGCACTTTAGTTCTAGGCTGCCCCTGTTTCCATTTGCTTGCTTTTTAATATGTTAATTAATTTCTAATTTTCTACTAGTAATTAATGTTATTATTTAGTAAAGAAACTAATGATTGTAGTTGCTAATTGAAAAAATGAAAAAGAAAAATTAGAACAACATCAGTTTTGGTTTCCTAGTTTGTGTATTGGTTGTATCAGAAAAAAATATTCAGGGGATTTACATTAGAGTATAATTATAGCTTAGAAATTAGACAGTCAAAAAATGAAAATGGTTATCCCATAATTAACTAGTGAGCAAAATTAACTTATGTAATTTAGAGCCTCGCGTGCCAGCACATTCTTTATAAAAAAAGAGAATTTTAGTGACAGTAAAACAATGGCTAATATAGTTGCAATTGTCAATTTTCAAAGATCTTATCTACTGTTGGAATCACGCACATTTTCATGTTGATGAGAGAATAATATGAACTCATTACTTTGATTTGCTAGAAAATAACTTCTAATCAAATTCCTTTATGTCATTTACCAATGTCAGTGATTGCTAATTATACAATTTGAACAATTTTGAATTCGCCTCATGGAAACAAAAATTCCTTGGTTTAGAAACAGTTTCCAGTTACAAAGGTTTAATTTTTGAAAATAAATTCAGGAAGATACTTTTTGATCCCCATTTTAGTGACAATTAATACAATGGGTAATATAGCTGCAATTGTTAATTTTCAAGGATCATAACTGCTACTTGAATCCTATATATTTTCTCATCAATGAGAGAAGAATATGAACTCTCTACATGTGATTTATCACTAAATAATTTTTATTCAAATTGCTCTGGTCATTTACCAATATCAATAATTGATGATTATACAATTTGAACAATTCTCATATAATTGACAAGTTAAATTAATTT
>JAOVVI020005156.1:2757-16514 GCA_028571085.2 Nepenthes alata
AGAACTACCCAAGTCATTGACATACCGGCCTAAACTACTATTAAGAAAATAACAAAAAACATTAACAAATTTTTTACTTCTTTTTTTTTATTTGTATCCTTAATTTTTTAATAGCAACTCTACTTTATAAAAATATATTCACACAAATCTTCATTATATATATATATATATAAGAAGCGACCATAATTATAATATATATATATATTTTTAAAGTTTTCTTGGCACCACATGTATTAATATTGATGGGCCTCGGCACCCCAGGCTTAGAAAGGAATGCCCAAAAGCCAAGTCTATGGATCAAGAGGCTTACGAAGACGATTTGGCTCAAGAGGCCCAAGGGCTTCATTCGCGTCCCAAGAGGTTCATGAAATCTAATTTAGCCCAAGAGGTTTAGTTGGCTTTAGAAATCTGAGGACCTGGACCAGTGTCCCGAGAAGTCCAAATGGTAACAATGGTTCGAGAAACCAATTTGACCCAAGAGGCCTGAAGACGTCATAAGAGACCAACGTCACTAATGAAATCCCGAGGATACGAAGCCAAAAATATAACATTGAAATTCCAAGGGCCTTTAGCAAGCGAAACTCCCAATTAACGTCCAAGAAATTAACCCAATAAGCCACAAGATTCGGCAAAGACTCATAAGGCTTTCTAGGTACGATGACAATCTTTTCATCTCCGAATCAACAGATCAAGAGAAAAGAGGGCCCAAGATGGTCGAACACGCCAACTCAGGTGTCTCAGTGTTACCAAGGAACACACATTTTTTGCAACACGCTACCTCCACAGAAAATTACGGCGCTCAGAGCACGCATAATCAATTACGGAACTAACGGCACCTGACACGCCGAATCAGCAGAGTTGGTGTCAGGCCTCCCAACACACGCCAAATTAACAGAATTTGTGGTAGGCCTCCCAGCACACGCCAACGCCACGTGTCCCCATTTCAAGGGCATGTTCCCCCTCTATAAATACCTTATTCAAACGATAGAAGAAGAGATTCCAACAGCTAACATTTCTCCCACGTTTGGTGAACAGCATCCAAGAGTAAGAAAGAAAAAGAGAAAAATGCACAAGTGAGAAAGTTAGAAAAGAAAAGAGGAAACGAGATCTCTTGTGTTGTAATTCTGCGTGGCAACCAAAAGTGCCGCTGTGATCAGCTGTACCCCATTCTAAGTGTAGTGGATCTCTTCGGACCCAACGTCCATCACCGTAGTTTTTCCTCCCCTTTATTGAAAAATGAATTTTCCACAAAAAATCCTCATACATTGTGCCCTCTTCCTATTTTCCTTCCTGTAACGTCATTCTAGTTGAATTTAACCATTACTTTTATATTACGCGATTCCGTCCATCCGAAGACATCGAAAGAGTTCAAAGAGCAAACACATATTCTCGTTGTACGGCGGCGGAACTCGAGGACGCAACAAATATTAATATACCACTTAATATATAATCAATCTAACTTGAAATTTACACAAAATGGAATCAATACTAATATAATAAATTAATTAATACAATTAAAAAATAAAATAAATATAGAAGAAAATAAAAAAATGAAAATATTTTTAGTATTTTTCCACTCTTCCATAAAAGAGAATGAGCACCCACAGAGAGACAAAACCATCACTCAAATTTAATCATCAACAACAGCAGACTTAAGAGTCTATTTTTCTGTCACAGGACTATCTTAATAATGTACAAATTATTACAAAATCCATGGGAAAATAGGGAAAACCACACCGTTTGATACATTCAATTTCAAACGGCGTATAGTCTGATAACCTGATCGATATTGGCTCGACAAACCGGGCAAACCCCTTTCTTGGCTTTGATCTCCTTCAAGCAAGGCAAGCAACCGGCCATATGACCGCATGGAATGCACGCCCCTTCGACGGGAGCTTCCCAGCATATCACACATGTGGGCTCAGGTTTCTCCTTCACTTCCTCTGGTGTCAACGCCGGATCATCGATTGCTGGGGCAGATAACTCAACAGGACTCAGATCAATCGTTGGATAACGAATGGGAGCATCATCGACGGGGATTGGTGGGGCTGATGGAACCAGATTGATTGGTGTAGTTACTTCACTTGTCTCGAAACATTGAGGTTGAGTAGATGTTGGCACGGGGTCGGTTGAACCACCCCAACCATTATATCCTTCTCTTGCGGGTTCATAAGTCCAGCCACTGCTGCTAACTAGTGAAGGTGGGGGTCCATTAGACGAACCAGATTCATGGCAGCTAACCCTACCTGCAGTATTGACCTGACCGTTGGTGGCATCTGCCGGAGGAATTGGTTGGTTTGAACTCGGAAGAGATGGCGGTCTAGTCTCCGGTGCTGATTCACATGCTGCTGCTGTAGTTCCGGCTGATAAATCTGAAGATCCGGCGTTGTACAGCAATGAAGAATTCATAACCTAGATCATCAAGAGAATTTAAGCAGGAGCTCGTTGAGTGGTGTTAGGGAAACACCCTTAAAACATCCCGGTGACATGGGGCCAATCCATCCATCCATCCATATTGTCGGGATTGCATAAGAATTGATGGAAGGACTCATGGCTTATTTTTGTAGGCCTTTTTGCCTTCTAGAAGTAAAAATTTGTAATCAAAGCAAATTAAGTTCCCCAGATTTACCAGCTAAAAACAATCTAATAACACCCCAGCACCCAGACCAAAAAGGAAGGATAACTAAAGGATGTGAGCTTCTGGCCCATCAAGGCCCAAAAATAAGGCCCAATTAACTGAGTGGCCCATGAATCCGATCGAGCCGAGCCCAAGCCGAGCCGAGCCGTAGCCAGCTGCGTCACCGAGCCGGATCTGAGCCATCTTTGAAACGCAGAGCAAAATGCTCGTTCGTCTTCCTCGATCAATTTCGTAACCTTCCAGCCTTTATCTCAGTTAATTGCTGAAGCAAATGTGGTCCATTAAGTGGTGATAACTCTCCCATTAAGTTAATTCATCAATTTTGGCCGGTTTGAGTTCCAAACGCTCGGTTTAGGCGTTTGATGGTTTCGCCTATAAATTGAGCAATTCGGCTTTGTCCCTGGCATCCAACTCAAGTAATACACCATCTAAACCAAAAAGGAAGGATAACTAAAGGAACCTGCAACACCACCACCACCACCATCACCAGCTGCTGCCGCCCCCCACGGGGAAAACCATTAGATGGATGAACCCAACAGCATATATAAAGAGTGAAACTCGTTTCCACTCGAACTGACAGCATAAATAACTAGAAATAACTCCGGGCCATATACATGAAAGGCATATGAGCCAAGGAGGAGGCTTTCACATGGATGATAATTTTCATAAGAATTCATTTCTTTAGGCTTTGTTTGCTTGGGGTGATGGGCAGAGAGAACGAAAAGGTGCAAGGAAAAGATCCTCATTATTTCCATTCTATTGAATGAAAAACTGAAAAATAAATGATTTTTACTTCCCATTTGTCTTACTTTCCCTTCACATTCTCAACTTTCTTTCCCCTGTGTCTCTATCCTTTCCAAACCGTAGCCGAGAGCGAAACAGATCTTGAAATTTAAGCAAAGCCAAAGAAGAAACAAAAAAAGTGAGCACTGCAGGCCGCCCTATCTTGCTGGAGGATGATTTTCTAAAAGCAACAGTTGAAACCTTGAATTAGCTAACTCCCCTCTCCATTACGAGTGCTATTATTGTCCTCTAAACGAGAAGGCTCCCATATCCATCCAATGGACAGAATCATAGGTTGGGTAGATAAATGATAAATATTACATTAATTAATTTAAATAATTATTTAATCTTATCATTTATCTAATCAACTATTAATTCTAACATGTTAAATGGATGCAGAAACCTCCCCACTAGGAAAACTATAAAAGCTATCAAGAAAACCATCTTTTCTCTGGTATTTGTTTTTAAATTTATGATTATTAAAAAAAAAAACTATTCCAAAAAAATTTTCCTACTTATCTTTACCCCAAACTAGAGCTAATCAAAATCAAATTTGGGTTAAACACGGGCCAAATTTAGATGAATATGTGACTAAACTGAGCCAAACATGTTCATAATCTAAACCGGATTAATTCAAGTCGAGATATGAATATTTTTTATTTTTAAGTATTTTTCTTTAAAAATTCATAAATATATAAAAATAACTAAAAATTATAATATATAGATTAAAATAATACCGAATTATATATTTAAATAAAAACTCTTTAAATAAAATTATAGGTTATACGAGAATATAATCTATTAAATGACTTTTTAAATTTGGTATTAACTTGAAACAAAAAAATATATTTACAAAAAAAAATAATCTAGTCCGGGTCAACTCAATTCGGTACTTTCACCCGTACCCCAAAAAATAATCAGGCCTGATGGGTACTGGTACCCAAGGTCCAATTGGAAGACCCGTTTTCATGAGTTGGGCTTTTATACCATGGAGGCCTAGATGGCCGACTCGGCCCAAGAGGCATAATGGCCACGGAGCCCGTTAAGGCCTAAGGACTCTGCTAAGCCTACAAAGTCGGCGTACCAGAAGTTGGTGGTTGACTCTATCAAACTGCAATAAGGGATAAAGGTGACATTTCAGGGAAGATAACAGCTTTTGCAAAGCATGTGGGTCCTAAGAGGAGCAGTTGACTTTCAGAGTTAGTAGGCTTTGCAAGACGGCATAATGGGTTTTGCAGAGTTGATGGCAATCATTCCTACACATGCAAGCCCAAGTGGAAGCCGTCAAGTATATATACATAGACCAAACTCCAAGAGAAGGGATACGTAATAGAGACGCAACTGTGCTGGCAAGAAGAGAAGCAAAAGCAAGCCGCCATGTCGTTCTCTGTTCTCACTCTCTGTAAACTCGAACTTCCCGTAACCAAAAATCACCATAGTGAAATCATTCCTGGACCTAGAGTCCCGTGATTTTTCCCTCTCATTTAAGAGAGGGTTTTCTACGTAAAATATTGCGTGTTACTGCTTTCTTTCTCTCTTTCTAAACTTCACTTCTGCACCTTTAAAATCACTTCCTCTAGCCAATGAGAACCATCCGAGTACTTTGTGTTGCACGGGTTCAGATTCGTTTATATGGTGGAAAGGTTAGAGGACTCATTTGGGTATCCGTCCGTACAACGAACAGAATCCGAGGACACAACAAGGCCCAATTTCTTTATCATGTTCATCTATTATATTAATATACATTGACCAGATTTTATAAAATTTTGGGCCGATAGGATCAGGTTGATTAAGTGACTTGTCTTGATTAAATCTATCCAAATCTTCTAGCATATCTTAGGATATTATTTCTTTAGGTAAGTATAAAGTAATCATTTTATACCAATTCTTTGGTTAATCCTCCTATTATTTCTATATACTAAATACTAAAAAATTAATTCATAATTTAATTTTACCTATTCAAAGTGACTAATCAAACAAGTGAATATTAATTTTAAACTCAATTCCCACCTTACTCCATTTTCTAAGAATAATTATTCTATTCCTATTTTATTCCATTTTAACAATTAAACACAGCGTAAATCCTTTTGACAATCATGGATATCCCGCATTTCAATTTTTTTTTCCTGAAAATTCATCACCGTGTAAAATGATTGTCTAAAATCTCTAGCTATTTTAATATCATCTCCGCATTCTTCATTTCCTAATTCAATGAATTCCCATTCCACAAGTATCCTCAAATCAAGCTGTGCACAGCCCTTTCCATGTCGCTCTGTCCCCTCTTTCAACCAAATATCCCGTCCCCATCTCTTACCTCTTCTTGGATTGATCTAAGTTAATATAATCTTCTCCATCATATCTCACACAATTACTGCCCCTACATACCAACAAAACCAATCGAATCGCTCATCATTGCTTTCATCATTACTGGATCATTCATATTATCATCCTTCATTATGTATTCCATCGATCCCTATACAGCTTATGACAAAGCTTTCAGTAAGTATGCAAAGATTGTGTTAACTGATAATCATAAGTTCGCTACTAATTCAACCATAGTTCTCAGGTTTTTGTAAGTGCATACCTGAGAAGTCCCTTTACAAGCATTGTATAGCTGCAAAAATTGCCGCTTGTCACCCTCAATGGCAGATGCAAATTTGAAGCGTGTCTCTGGTAAAAAAAAAAGAAAGCATGAAAGAGTTAGTGCAGTACATAAACAGCTCAAAATGTCAACGGATATAAAGATGCGAGGCCTACTCAATTTCTACCTACAACAGAAGAACTAATGAAGGAATTATAGAGAATGATTAGGAGGCCACTAAAAGCATGTTCATGAGAATTGTTACTGCTGATGCCCAAAGACCAAGAGAACAATTGATGCAACAAATTATCAACATTGATTTTTATAATTCTCCTCACACAAGAACCAAATATATATAGACAATATCAAAGAATATGAATGTTTCTCCATCCTTCTAACATACACATCAAACCGTCATATCCGCCCAACAGTGAATAGAGGTAAAGAACAAGAATAGCACAAGAGAAGTGCTCCGGGCCAATCAATTTACCTTCAAATTACATGTCTGTTTGTCACATATGCTTCCTTCAAACCACTAGAAGCATTTTCATAGAAAGGGAAACACCATTGTATCTCATGTTAGGGAGTCTATAGAGGGTTATATATATATAACTTTATCTTATATTGAGAGGCTATTTCTATAGTTTGAATTCATAACCTCCGTGCCACAATTGAGCAACTTTGAAATTGATTGTCACATCCATATAAATCATCCCATTCTGAACAGTCCAAAAAGCCTTCTCAATTACAACAACCTCTTCATGGAATGTGTATAAACTAAATGATCACCTGATAGACTGAAAGCTTGTTCCAAAGAACCAAACAACAAGACCAATCAAAGCAAATGTCCATGAGTCCCCTACTAGGAAAACACAGCTTAATTATCCCATAAGAATCAATTGTCGTCACACTTTCTACCCAGAAAAACATTGTATATGCTAATCCAATTAAGGATCATAGACCAAACAAAAGCATGGCCTTTGGACAACACTTGGCCTTAGATTTTCGTTGGTCAAAGGAAAATACTATTTTAGAGGCATGGCCAATGTTAGCAAAAAGGGGGAGAGAGAGAGAGAGAGATTTGCCAGTCAGCCCAGGGTCATTTGCCAATATGGGATGCAGCAAACAGAGTTCAAGAGAGAATTTTTTAACAATATAAACCCTTTTTAATCAGTAATTTTTAGCAATATGAACTTACTCGTAGTCTGGTCAAAAATAATCAATGAAGGATCTGATTGATGAAATTTGGGCTCCTCAATTTTACACATCCAGAGTGCAATAGTTGTACGAGGCTGGGCATCCTGCTCATTGCATATAAAAAGTGAGTAGTCAAATAATTGCTGATGGCATTCACCCTATCTCCGCAAAAGATTTTTGTCAAAAAACTTTGGTTTTACTCTGTTAACTAGTAAATAATTACCATTTTTTCTTTTGGTTTGCCAGTGTATCAGGTGCTGCTTTGGTATGCACTATTCATAGTACTATCGTAGAAAATACTTTAAAGCATACATACAATATGTAATTGGCAACATGCACAGAGAGGAAAACATTGTGGTGTTCCAAACTGGTAAACAGCATAATTACATTTGTGGACCTTTTTAAATATCAAGTAGATCCTTGTAGACCCAAAATGTTTACCCGGCAGCTCACAGTTTCAATAACTGATCATGTACCAAAATAAGCAGAGTCCCCATGTAACTGAATCTTAAAACAACCGAGGCAACAAACAAGCATCACGAAAATCAACTGCACCCATAGAGTTCCACATGGGAAAGACATGCCACTCTACCAAGGCATCAACCAACTAAGCCAATGAACATAACGCAAAAACTATCGAAAAGCACAAATTTGCAGAGCTATGCTAATTAATGTGTGACTACCAATGCCCCATGCAATACTTGCAATGGAGGCATTGCATAGTCAAACAGACCGAAAATGACACATGCCTAAATTTTCTAATTTATCATGCATTGAAAGCTCATCACACCCCATGCATCATTACAAGTACATCACAGTGTTATCTAAAGCAGTAAATAAAGTGTAAAATTCATAAATAAAGTTGGAGAAAACAACTGTGGTATCACGGATGATGTAGAATTTGAGTTGCTTGTCATTACAAGAAGAGATCATGAGAATGAGAATATGGAGTTTTTGTGCAGTCGACAGTCAACAGAATATTTTACACATGCATGCGAAGTGGGGCCTCTAGGGAGCCAAGACCATGTGATGCATTTATTCATGCTTGTTCCTCTCCATAGATGAGATGATGTTGCCAGACAAAATAGTGGAGCTGCTTTGGCATTAAGGTGGTTATAGGCACCAAATGTCACATGCCTCCACACCTATCAGAATAAAGTGGCCCTATAGTAGGGCTTCTTGCTGATGAGTGGATAAGTTGAATCATATCAAAGTCATGGCAATTTGGTGCAACTTGGTTAGCCATGACCAGGAGCTTGGTGGAGGTTGATGATGTCCAGGTCCAGGATGATGCCCATGGGATTTTTTGTTTAGTGCATTTATCATGCTTGGTTTTTGAGTCACGTTTACTTGTTATGTGGTCCTGTTATGAATATGCTACCATGTTAGTATTTAGTTTGCTAAACTTTGATTCATGGAAAAGGAATATTTAGTTTGTGGTAGATTTACTTTTGAAAATTTTCTTGTTCACAGCCAACAAAATACATTCAGCAAGGCATCCGTTAACCAGACAAAAAGAGAGCATCCTAGGGAATTTAACTCTCCTTAACTATTGCCTATTACTCTAATTACATTCCAAACAGCTGTAAATGTTCCTTAATAAGGACGTTGTACAATAACTATGGAAACCTTTAATACCAAGCAGACAGGAGATAGATCAGGCAACCACAACGCTACAAGGAATATGACAAAAAGACAAAATTCAAAAGCTTGAATCCTCCTACCAAAAAAAAAAAACTGAAGATGAGAATACAAAAACATGCAATCAAAGAATCACCAAACTGACAAACATTATTCATTGTCAATTATTTTCACATAAGGTGGTGAGATGATATTTTTGGAAGCTATACATTTAGGGCCCTTAACACATAGATGTGTTACAAGTTCCATATATAATAGGGGCACATCACAAGGGACTGAGAATGTCCAAACAAAAATATATGCAAAACAAAAAAACCTAATTGACTATAAATTTCTAAAATTCTAATAAAATGAGAAATACCTCATTATAGGATCTCATTGATGAAAAAAGAAAAAAAAAAAAGAAAAATCTACCAATATCACCATTGATCTTCAATTTATTGATGTCCTATTTCCTGAAAAGTTAATTGTTCAGTGATTATCATATTACTTTTCATTATCTTCCCCTCTATATTCATTCATGCAAGTTGCACAGTCTACATATATACAAATTGTTAAGGAGCATAAAATGAAAGGATCACAAGCATTTAATAATATAATGGTTCAAGTAGTTATGATTTCGTAGCTAATGTCAAACTGGAGATATGAACATAGTAGTGATCAAAGCTACCAGATAAATGAGTGAAGGGTTCGAGAGACAGTGGGGAACTATAAGATATGCAGAGCAGTCTGCTAAGTCTATATTCTATAAGCACAAGTTAAAGTGGTTGAGATAAGTATTATATACCTGTGGTTTTTGATATATAACGAGCTCAAATTTGGGATTCTGAGGGCTGCAAGGCATAACAACAGCCCAACTGCAAAAAAAAAAAAAAAAGTCACAATATTCACAAACTTTGGCTATAAAAAACCCTACACAAATTTAAAAAATAAATAAAAAGAAAAAGAAAGAAATGGAACATGGTTTCTGAGTCACTCAATTATGCAACAACACTGATTTCTTAGCCGTGATCTATACGCCTATATAAAATGGCACAGGGATAGTTGTAAAGGGAAAAACCTATAGTTCCCATATGATTCCTAAGGGTACCCAGGAAAATCAAATTAAGTAATTGACTACAAATCTGAATATGGATGATGTATCAGAAAGAAGCAGTTCACTTTTCACTACTATTATTCAACTTAAGTGTTTCCTTTTCCCACTCGCATTGTGACAACATCAGTTCACAGTTATGTATCAAAGAAGCTCCAAGATTAACAAAATTGATTCTTGTAAGACAGTTTTTTGGACAGTTTATAAGTCTAGTGCAGTTTTTTGGACAATTTATAAGTCTAATGAAAGGTAGCTAACTGAAGAACAAAATAATGACTGAAAGTTCTTGATATCAACTCATCTGCGAAACATAATCTTATGGGCTAGCAGAGCCTGCAATTAAGAACTCTAGAGGATGATTGTTTACATTTTTCTTGATAATAACTGAGGAACCAATGCTTCAAGAAAGCCCGGGCCAAAAACCTCACGAACATAGCCAGAGAAACAGCAAATATGACCCTGAAAAGACAACAACATATAAAAAAGTTTTCAGGGAAACTGTCTCGATTTGCACAGCTGTCACATTTGACAATTGCAATTGACAAATGCAACCTCAATTGTGCGGACAACATTGGTATGCCCTTTCGTTCTAGCAACATCAAGCGGTCTCTGACCATCATCATTTCGCAGAAAAGCATTTGCTGGAAGTTCATTCAACAAAACTCCTTATTACAACATATATAATGAGATATTCAACACATTTTGTAAGGTAAACCGTTAAAGACAAATCAGGGAACAATCCATAAGAGCAGCTCAGTCTGAAAATAGATAAGATTACCTCCATGGGAAAGAAGTAACCTAACAGTCTGGTCAAGGCCTCTCTTTGACGCATGGTGTAAAGGTGTGCCCGCATGACGCCCTAAATGCAAGGAAAGCGCACAAAAATAAACAGATAGGAATACTTATCACAGAGAGAAGAACCAGTGGTGTACAGAAAATTCTCTGGTGTTCACTCAATGATTGTAAGACCTCAAAAGCCTAAAGAACATCCTTTATATATTTCATTTACAAATAATATTAGCTCAATCGGTCTTTTTTCATCAATTTCAGTAAAACTAATATCCAATATGAAACATAGTGTGACGAAACTATAAAATAACTAGAAGAAATGGACACGGCAATGAAGCAAAATTTCATTAACATGGCCAAACTTAAGCTTACCGGGACGATATGCATTAACATTAGCACCCAATTCAATAAGGGTTTTGGCCATAATGTAGAGTCCAGAATCCATACAAGCCACAATTAGTGGAGTTTTCCCTTCTTTATCTATCCACTACAACAAATTACCACCGATACAAAATCAAAAGATCAGCAAAAAATTAACTCAATCATAACATAATTTCCAGTTCCCGGTAACCAGGAAGCCAAAATACCATTTTTTTTTTTTCAAATACAGAGAGAGAGAGAGAGAGAGAGAGACCTCAAGCCGAGCGCCTTCTCTGCAGAGAGCTTTGACAGCTTCAACATTACCAGCAATCGCTTGATCATATAGAACCTGATCTTTAGATTGTTGTTGGCCCATACTCACACTACAATTACAAGTAAATGGGCAATCGAATTCTCGAAGGTCTTCAACGACAAACAAACCGACAAAAATCAAGGAGCAGAAATTCACAAATCCTGGGCAAAAAACTTCAAATACCCAAGAATATTATCCATCAATTATCTCAGAGAGCGTAGTTCCGAAGCGAAAACAAGAGAAATGACAGGTTACAGAATTGGGGTTTCCATGATACCGTGGCAAAAAAAGAATCCACCGTTGTATAAAATCAAACGTCCCTGCGGCTCGCTTAAATGCTAAGATAATACACCTCTTACACCTTGAAGAAAAAAAACTGCTAAGCAACAAAATAAATTAAATAATTGACTTATACACAGGTAAAAATCACCGATTCAGGATCAGCTGGGGCAAAGTTACTGTTTCAGCTTGACTTATAACTCTTCGAGGCAAACCCCTGCTTAATACAAGCTTACTAAGTTATTGAGTGAAGCATGGGCACGTAATGCATTTTGTTTATTTATTATTACGCGTGTGTCTTGGTTTAAAGAATTAGGCTTTGTTTGATTGCAAGAATTGGGGGAGAAAAGAATTATAATTCTCGCGGGAATTACAATTTCTCCGTTTGATTGACAATTAGGTGGGAATTATTATTTTCATAAATATGGAAATAACAATTCCTACCATTTATATGGTGATGGGTACACCAATAATGGGCTGGCCCAAAGAGAAGTCAATGGAAGCCCAAGTAGAACGGTCAACGTTCTTACGGCCTACTAAAGAAGGCGGGCCTAGAAACTGGAAAGCCCAACAACCGAAACGGTCAACGTAGGCATTGACCATTTTGGCGGCCAGCTTGCTCGCAGGCGGTCAATTCGATATTGACCGTCATGTGAAGCCAAGCTGGGCCTTTAGAAGCTTTCCCACAGTAATGGGCCCATTCCACTATGGCCCACAACCTATCAGTGGATCGCTGGCGGAGCTCCCTTTGTTCACCACGAAGGCGGCTAACACTCCAACGGTCAACTCAGACGTTGACCGTCTTCTCCTTGCGCATTGGGCCCAAATAACGCCTTTCTACAGTAATGGGCCTACACTGTTTGGGCCCACAACTCATCCGGCGGCCAACCACAGCTTTTCACGCGTCTTCCACGATCCTAAAAGGATACTGACAAGATTGACGCCCTTCAAATAAGGAAGGCGCCAGATCTTTCCAGTATCTTACCCGCTAAGGCACTCCAACGGTAACAAATTAAGAATGAAGGAAACCAACTGGGAAAGCTGTTGATCGCCGTATAAAAAAATTATTGCACCTACCTTGGCAACTGGCATCTGCCCCAGAAGGCAAGCCAACCATGGTGACGATAGGGGATCCTGTCTTCCAAAGAAGGAGAATCACCCCCTCAACCTTAAATGAGCCCCAGAACCTTCGTTCTGGGCATGCTTTCATTGAGACTTAGAAACGCTCTCATTAAAGCAAAAAGACGCTCACTTGCTTACAAGCTTCCATCCAGGCTTCCTGACAAGCAATCACCCAAAAGTATTCTAAGTGTTCTAACAAGCTCCCGCTCAGCCACGTGAAGCTTACAGAACCTCCATCATCTCCAAGGCAACAAGCGAGCCCTCACGGTTGTTTACAGCCTTTCCACCATCAAAATACAAGAAAGGCCTCGCGTCTCTCTTACATATGGATCATCACACTCCTCATCCCCATCGCTTAACTCTCAAGCTCTCAGCTCTTTTCTTCAAAGACTGTTTTACTGACTTAAGCGTCGGAGTGTTATCGGTTGGACTAACTCCCGTCGTTAACGTTGACATCTCGTTCATTTTAGTGGTGTGCAGGACCCGCACTCAGTCAACGGAGCCGGATCGGGCCATCCCGGAAGAATCCGCATCTGTTCGAAGTCGGATCCAGGTACGCATCAAAACTCAAGATTTTATCTTATTTTCTAACATTTTTAGATTAAAGGGTATTGGATACCTGTAGGATTCGAAGAAAAGATATTGAAGATCTTTTTTATTTATATTTGTATTCAAATTTATATTTGAATTGATATTTTGGTTAGCCATTTGAGATAGATATATATTTTCTATTTATTATAATCTGTTTATATTTGGATTATCATATCAGTTAGATCTATTTGGATATTTTATTTTGATAGTTTGAATTTTAGTTGGTGTTTCTCCTTATGAGTTATTTAGTTTTGAACAGGTTCTAATGTATCATTTACAGACCATGCATAATTAGTTTGGAAGAATTCTATCCCCACTGATTTTTGTTGTCTTTTGCTATTCTAGTTATTGAGTTTCGTATATCTATCTT
>JAOVVI020005157.1:0-16800 GCA_028571085.2 Nepenthes alata
AAAGAAAAACAAACAAATAAATAAATATCACCGCCACCCCTCCTCTATTTATAGATAGAGGAGGGGGGTGGATGAAGAAGCAACGGAGAGAGTGGGGGGAAGCCTTTGGAGGGAGCCGGGAGAGGCAGAGAGAGGAGAGGGAGAAAAAGAAAGTGCGAGAGGGGTGAGAAGCTCCTGGGATAGTAAGTCTACTGAAAGGCAGAAGCAGAGGAAAGAGGGAGAAAGAGAATGAGAGAGATAGAAAGAAAGAAAGAGAAAGAAAAGTGGGAGGAAGAGTAAAAAACAAAGAGGGAGCTGAGCGTGAAGCAAAGGGAGAGAAGGAAAAAGGAATAAAAATAGAGAAGAGAGAGCGCACGGTAGGCAAAGAAAACGAGAGAGGAAAAAAACAAAGAGGGGAAAGTTTGGTGGATGTTTAGGGTATTAGTTTTTGTTCCACAAATTTAATATTTTAGTATAGTAGATTATGTTCAAATCTATCCTTTTGTACTTGTAAACCTCATCTTAATACAAAGTTTATTTCCAAATTACCTCAACTCCATCAAATTCATATCGTTCATCTTTTTTTCTCACTAGTTGGTTTAGTTTTTGGTTGATATCAGAATCTCACAATTTTACATTGCGTTGTATTAGGAAAATCAATACGTTACGACTAACCATCGAAAACACCTAACAATTTTGTATTTCTGTTGTTTAACTTTTTACATTTTATTTTCTATCTTTTTATTTTCTGAACCTTGGATAGCTTAGCCATCGCCGCTCTTCCAATTTTATATCTCTGTTGTTTAGTTCTTGCACTTTATTTACTATCCTTTTTTTTTATTCTGAGCCTTCGATGACTAAACCACCATCGCTTTTTTAATTTTCTATTTTTACATTTCAAGTTTCTGCAATTAAATTTCTGTCATTGTCGGATGGCATAGCTGCCGTAAGTATTTTTATTTCTAGCAATTTCAAATTTTGTTGTTTAATATTTTGTATCTTTTAGTAAATTTGTGACCGTACCATAGCTGTTACGACTATCTCGATTATCACTAACTTAATATTTTAATTCTCTGTTAATATTTATGAAATATAAAATAGTTACAAAATTAGTTTCATGTAAAAAATCAACTCCATGTAGATACGATACCCGACTTAATAGAAAAATTATACCAAACCCTCGTGTACTTGAGAGGTTAAAAAGAGAATCATACTTATTGAGGTTTGGTCAAGTTTTTTGCATTGTTGCCGAGGAGCTTGCTGTTACTAATTTCATAGCCTACCACTTAAAAAAAAACTAATAACTAAAAACTGAAAAAGAAGAAAAAAAATAATGTAAAAAATGTTAATTTTAATTTTAAAAAAAAAAAAAGAAGTGAAGCTCATGTAAAATAAAAAAAATAAAAAACTGTTAAAAAAATTTTAAAAGCAAAAAAAAACAAACAACAAAAAAGTTCAGCAAAAGAAACTAAAAAAACGAAAAATAAAAGGCAAGAAAAAAAATAACCTTCAAAAAAAATTATTAAAAATGAAAAATAAAAAAAAAACAAAAAAGATAAAATTGGAAAAAAAAAGTTAAATAGAAAAAGATTTTGATTTTGAATCAAAATATTTTTAGATTAACATGACACAAATATTACAAATGAGTGAAGAAAGTAGTGTCAATAGCAACACTGTTAGGAGAACTATTAATGATAATAATGTTTTGACACCTACTAATGATTTTCGACTACTTCGTGATTACTAGCACCTAGTAATGCATAGTACACCTTCGTGTATTATGTTGTCGACACAACAATGTTTTAATCTTGATCCTGAAATGGAACAACTTTTACCTTAGATTTTTGGAATGAATTTAAATCCCTACTAGCACATCAAAGACTTTAAAAAAATTTGAGAAACATTAATGAACAATATATACTCAATAGATGTTCTTTATCTTAAATTGTTCCCGTTTTCTTTAAAAGATAAAGCAAAGATATGGTTCAACACTTTAAAGTCGAGATTTATTTCTACAAGGGTAGAGATACAAAATGTATCATTAAATAAATACTTTTCCATACACAGAACACAAGCTTTTTAACGTTAAATCATAGATTTTTCATAAAAAACTAATGAAACTTTTTATCAGTGTTGGAAAAGATTTAAAAATTTGTTTGTTACTTGTCCACATCACAATTTCGAAATGTAGCATCTAATTGGTTTTCTATATGATTAATTAAATATTCAAACGCGTTAATTTGTAGAAATAACGTGTTGTGTCCCAAGAATTCAGTTTGTCTTACGGATTTGGGGGCCACAAATCGGATCTTCATACTGGAACAATCTGATACGGATCCGGTCTCCATAGTCTCGAATCTGAACTCTGTGCAACACAACTAAAAATAAGAGGTTAGAGGACGGCGAAAATTGCTCCCATCGTAAATCCTTTAACACTCAAATTAGATGTGTTTTCAAGAGTATAGAAAGATGCATGGGCGGTGGATTGAGTGTTTTCGTGCGCCCAGTCGATGGACGGTTTAGAAGTGCGCCCGTAGAATGGCGGCTTAGAAATGCGCCCAACAGATGAGCGGCTTAGGAATGCGCCCACAAAGGGGCATCTTGGATGCACAGTTTGTAGATTGTGGCCGGTCACTTGAATAGAAGATCTCCTCGAGGGAGAGGAGAGATGACTTCCGAAAAAACTGGAGGATAGGGGCTTTTTGGACGAGGGAGAGTTGCCTTGAATGAGGACAAAACCTCCTGGCATGAAGGGTTGGCCTCCTGGGATGGAGAGCTGGCTTTCTTAAGATGGAGGGCTGGCCTCCTTAACAACATCTGGCATGAGGGGCTAGTGATTGGTACAGCTACAATTGGGCCTACATGGAGAAAGGCCCTTAAGGCCATGATGCAAAATTGGCTGGATAGATCGAAGTCCACAAACGTAGGCCTAACAAAATCTCATTCAGTGAACTGTTGGGTCATGAACACAACCCACGTCCGAAGATCATAACTGCTTCAGTTTAACTCAGAAGACCATAACTACTTCAGTTTAGATCCGAGAGCCTTAACCGCTTCAGTTGATTCTATCCAACGTGACATTGCAGGTCATGAGAAAACAGACGGATCAATAACTGAATGGTCTGAGTATCATATAAAAGGAAAGAGTGTCCAGAAAAAGGGAAGGACGGAAAAAAGGGAACCAGACCACAAAAAGTATAAATCCCACTACTTGGACTATTACAAAAACTGGACTAAAACACTTGACTCTTATCTTCTCCCTGAAAAATAATTCTCTCTATTTTTGGACAAGAACTGACTTGAGCGTCATAGTGCCTTTCGAAGAGTAAGCCCCGATTGTACTCTGATTCTTGGTTTAGTTGTGGTGCGCAGGTCTTGGATTGTCGAAGACGAAATGAGATCCTAGCAAAAAGGGCATGATCGATACCCGTTACGAATCCAGATCCATGGTACGCATCAATGTGTAATGGAAAATTCTTCAATAAGAGTCTCGATAAAGCCTATGATTATTTTAAACATTAGGTTGAGAATGTTCAAACATAGGATACGACCCACCGACCAAATTATGAGCGAAAAGATAATTCCAAATTTAGTGAAAAGTACAAATTTGAAGATTCTAAAAAAATTTACGATAAATTTAACATTTTGACTAGAAAATTGAATGATCTTGAAAAGACAATTATAGATATAGTATCTAGCAAAGGTACGGGAGTTTATCCACAATCATAATCCACACACCAACCTTCACACACAAAATCTCTTAAGGACACATTGCAATAATTTATGGAATAGTAAGTTGGGATTAATGAAAATCAAGTTGACATCAATGCTTAGAACAAAAAGGTATTAGATGATATTTGTAATAGTCTCGCCCAGTTGATGCAATCATTGAATGTCCAAGAGGAGAAATTGTTTTTATCTCAGCTAATATTTGATCCTCAAACCCAACAAAATTTGGGAGAAGCTTTAATTAACAAGCAAAATTTAGAGTAAGCTTAGAAAATCATTCCGCTTAAGGATGAGTTCATCGAAAAATCCACAAACATTAAAACTCCTAAGTTATGTGATAAATAGAGCACAATTGAGGAAAATAGGAAGGAAATTTTTCAGGTTGAGATTAAAAATCTTTTAACGAGTGATCACAATTTAATAAATTATATTGAAAATAATAAATGTATGGAAAAAGAAAAAATATATTTTGAAAAGTATATTTTCAGGTAATGGTAAATATTATCTTATAACTATTTTGCCAATCATCACTCCCATTCGAGATGAATTAATTAGAAATTATTATCTCAAAACGAAAAAAAAAAGTATAGGATGGAACTACTATTTATTTTTCTTTATTGTGGTGAGTTTTTTCAAAAGGTAGACCCACTACTTGTTAAATAATTTTAGTTTATTTTTTTCTCTAACAAGATAATTTTTATATATCTAGTATCAACATACCATGTGCAGAACGTCCAGGTACTCTTCTTCTCTTAACCTATGATGATTTTATGCTCTGGTTGTTTTGAATTATAGATAATGTTTCGTTTAGATAAGAGGAAAAAAAGTATTTTTCTGTATGCTTGTATATATATATATATAATTTTAAGTTAAAAAATTAAAAAAAATGATAAAGAAAAGAAGAAAGTTGAAAAAATTTGAAAACATTTACCTAAAAAAATATATGGATAATTTTATAAACTATGACTTGAATACTAATTTTGTGATTAATAGGATTTGATATTGACCTTTTAAATTTTATGATTATGTAGTTTGATAATATCATTCTGAGAATAATTGTCATATAATGCACGTAAATTTCTACTTATTTTGTTTCAACATCATGTATCACCTTAATATAATGAAAACTTAATACATATGCGAGTTCTTAAACCATTCTTCAATTGAGTGAGAAATGATATTTAATTCTATAATGATTATCTTTTCAATAAAAATCTTTCAATAATTTTATAATACTAATTTAGAACTTATTATTCTTGATAATTAATCATTGCTAAATAAAAATTACTTAAATTTATGCAAATGGGTTATTGTTATTCACCATAAGGATGACTTTAACGGCGTATTTTTGACTTTTTGAGCCTAAGCCTAATTTATTTTTTCAATATTTTTAGCCTCCTATCCCTATTCTTTCTCGACCCTTTAACCCCAAAACCACGTTACAACCAGACAAAAGCCCCTCTGATCAAAGATGATTGTCGAGTCTTGATAACTAGGGTGAAGGAGAGCCTTATTCAATTACCACTTGAAATCAATTTGAGCCTATTATGTGTAAATTTTAAGTTTGCAATAGTATTTTCTTTGGTTTACCCACATCAAAAAATTGACCTAAATATGTTAAACACTTATCCTATTCAAATGCCTTGAGATACAAAGACAATTGAGGAAGAAGGATAAGAGAGATGTGTGATGTAAAAAAAGGGGGCAGATTTAAACTTTATTATTGTATTTTATTTTATCCCCTCCCCCCCAAAAAAAAGAAGAGACACCACAAAATTTAGAATTTGATTATTGATATATTATTTCTCTTTTCACGTATTCTTCCTGTTTTGAAAATAAAATTAGCAATGAAAAAATAAAAACGAATAAAAAAAAGAAAAAAAGAAGAAAAAAATAAATAAATATCAAAAAAAGAAAGAGAGAGAAAATTAAAAACATAAATAGAAAAGAAAAGAAAAAAGAAGAGGAGAAATGAGAAAAAAAGGAGAAATAATTAAATTGAGATAAAGTATCTTGCGGATGTGGTTCATGGAAAGAACAAAAATGGGGGTATTTATATTAGAAGGAGATGATAAGTCTTTGTTGTCTAAAGTATTTTTTTGTAAAATCTTTATTACATTCTTGTAACTATAAATCCGTAACTCCATTACAACTGGCAAAGACCTAAAAGGACCTTGGTGAACAAAACTTATAAAAATAAATTAAGGATATTCTTATTTACATTTGATTAGTTTTGAAAATAAGTTTCTTTTCATGAAGTTATGTCTACTCCTAAATAATATCTTTCATTATAAGAGTTGCTTGACTTGATTTTTCACTACACTTACTCTTATTTATGCAACTCTCGAATGAAGCCTATGAGTTTGATAAATTTTTAATGAGTGCATATTTAGTAAGATTTTGAAGTCAAGGCTAAAAAGGTGAAACATGTATATTCATGCTTAATAGGTTAGGTTGAAATAAGCACACATACACTTGAACTGTCTTAATGATAGATTTAAAACGACTAAATTCATAATCTTTAATATTTATATTTACCCTATAAATTATTTTAATATTAGTATAATTGACATATATTTTAAGATACTCATAGATGTTTGTGAGCATTATTACGAGACTTAACTTGTCTACTAGGGCTGCCTAGGGATTTAAAGGCTTGTTGCATCCGCTAAATGCAATCATGATACCTACGAAAGTGATATTTTATTTATTTTCAGTGTTCATCTGTTTTTTTCTTCGCATTGCTAAGGGACAAGCAATAAATGGATAAGGGAGTGTGATGAACAATGGTTTTTTTATTTTTATTCCCACTTATTTATTATTATTTTCTAGTAATTTAATTATATATTTTAATTATACATGTTTTATTTTTCAAAGAAGAATTTTTAGAATAAAAGTAAGCAAATGAACCATATGGAGCCTTTATTTTGTCTATCTACTCAACCGATTGAAAACATATGAAAAAGAGGAGTAAAGCCAAATTTTTGAAGAATTAAAATATATGTATATTTTAAAAATGTAATATATATATATATATATATATATATAAGAAAAAAAAGAATAAAATAAAAAGGGGGGAAGAAAACGGAAAAAAAAAGAAAATAAATAAATAAATATAACCACTACCCGTCCTCTATGGGAAGAAAATGAAAAAAAAGAAAATAAATAAATAAATATCACCGTCACCCCTACGAAGATGCATCAGGGAGAGTGGGGGGAAGCCTCTAGATCCATTTGGAACCAGCGGCGAAGCATCTGGAGGGAGCCGGGAGAGACAGAGGGAGAAAAAGAAAGCGAGGAGGGTGAGAAGCTCCTAGAATAGTGAGTCTGTTGAAAGGCAGAAGTAGAGGAAAGAAAGGGAGAGAGAGAGGGAAAGAAAAGAGGGAGGAAGAGTAAAAAACAGAGAGATACCTGTGCACGAAGCAGAGTAAGAGAAGGAAGACGGAAATAAAAAAGAAAAGAGAGCACACGGTAGGCGAAGGAAAGGAAAGAGAAAAACAGAGGGGGAAAGTTTGGTGGATGTTTAGGGTGTTTGTTTTTTTTCCATAAATTTGATATTTTAGTATAGTAGGTTTCGTTGAGATCTATCATTTTGTACCTACAAATCTCAACTTAATATAAAGTTTATTTCCAAATCAACTAAGCTCTATCAGTTTCGTACCATTCATCTTTTATTCTCACTGGTTGGCTTAGTTTTGAGTTGATATTGGAACCTCACAATTTAACATTACATTGTATTGAGAAAATCAATACGTTATAACTAACCATCGTAATCATCTAACAATTTTATACTATTGTTTAATTTCCTACATTTTATTTTCTATCTTTTTATTTTTTGAGTATTGGATAATTGAGACATCGCCGCTCTTATAATTTTATATTTCTATTATTTAGTTCTCGCACTTTATTTATTATCATTTTTTTATTCTGAGCCTTAGATGGCTAAGCCACCGCCACTCTTTTAATTTTATATTTTTGCATTTTAGGTTTCTACACTTTAATTTCTATTGCTGCTGGATGGCATAACTGCCATAAACATTTTAATTTCCAGCAATTTCAAATTTTGTTGTTTAATATTTTATATCTTTTAGTAAATTTGTGGCCGTACCATAGCTGTTACGGCTATCTTGATTATCACTAACTTAATGTTTTAATTCTCATTTAATATTTTTGAAATGTAAAATAGTTACGAAATTAGTTTTGTATAAAAAATCAATTCTATATGAATACGATACCTGACTTATCAGAAAAACTATATTAAATTCTCATGCACTAACGAGATTAAAAAAGAATCATACCTATTGAGGTTCGGTCAACCAAGGTGCAAATCACAAGAACAGGTCAAAGGAGATCTATGGGATGGGAGGAGATAAGCCCTTTTGTACAGGAGAAGACCCAGCACACAAATATCAAGACATGTTTCACAGCATCTCAACTGCTTGATTCAAATTGCATAGGAGGATAAAATTGCCATAAAAGTCATAGTAGGACAAGCAAGATTCTTACACAAGGCGTAAATTTGATGAACCGAGAGTATCTGGAATGGAACCTGTAAATTCATTGTTTGACAAATCTCTGCAAAAGGAAATGTCGAAAAGCATAAAAACATGTCAAGAAAAGAATGACATATAGATTAGTTAATAGAAAAAACAGCCGATGGTGGCCAGACTCCACTACTTGAAAAATAATAAAAACAAAAACAAAACCACTGGAAAGCATGCATTCAGAGTCAAAAAGGTTTTCACAGTTTTGCCAACTTTAAGTTAATCCTGAAATACACTGCCTATCAGAAACAAAAGACAATGCAGATAACAATATATCTATCAGTGATGTAACACTTACAATCGTACAAGAGACTGCTGGCCAAGCCCAATGGGGAGGAAGCCTCCCAAAGAATTCAAACTTAAATTCCTGTTTTGGAAAAAAATAGTTGAAAAGATTGATATAGAAGAAGCCGATGGACAAAATGCTAAAATATTGATATACCCAATCCAAAAGGAAAGAACAAAACTATAGCTAGATGTATCACGACTTGAGTAATAGGCTTATGTGTGGCAACAAGTCCTAAATATCAGCATAGTAAATGATGTAAAAAAATGTAACTTACTATGATTAGAATGTCTAACATGTCTTGTTGTTTACTTGGATGCAAGAAATTGAGCGCGACACATCAGAAGACAATAACCCAGCACATGGCTAATGCATTTGCATTTTGTTTGAATGCACAACCTTCATTTTGTTGTAGTCTTTAATAAGTTCCTTTATTCTCTTATCTTATTATACATTCAACAAGCAGCTATTACAGAAATATTGTCACTACAAACAATTTTCTAGCACTAATCCATTGGTCAAACAGGCATCCATTAATTAATTAGTTCACACAACAATCTTTTACCACCTCCAATATCAATGATTTGCTTCACGCCATTTTCTTTGATGAACTCTTCAGGTCATTTTAACTCTCAAGGACTTCAAGTGGTCATGCCTAATAGTTGAATTATCTGTCAGACATATACATTTAAGAGCTTTTCTAATCCAGAAAATACATGTTTGATATTTTCCATTTGAGGAATGGAAGCTTTGAACTTTCACAATCAAGGAATAAAAATGGCACCGGAAGTGTTTACGTGGAATTTTCATTTCCCCTCTTTTACACACCTTTTCTCAAATCATCTCTCTCTATTCTTCTTACCAGTTGACAGCTGCTCCCCAACTCTACCCACCCACTGTGAGAGCAGTGCATGCATCTACAACAGCAAGAACTGGCCTTATTTTCAGTGACCTCACTGTCTTATGTATAACATTCAGATTTCTCTCATATAGCTAGAATTACCCGTATCATGTTTTCCATCTTCCATTTACTGCTACTTGTGTTTCGTTACATGTCTGTTTCATTTCATTACTCTCCTTAACCAAGTGATAAGAAAATAGGGACTTGATAAGCATTCTACTTAAGGTGAAGAGTGCTGAATTTAATTATGTAAAGATGGCATGCATGGACTCAAATCAAAATCAGACGTCCTTCTCCTTGATGGGCACACCATGTCTTTGATCATGCACTCTCTCTCGATCTCTCATGTACACACGTCGTGTGAATTTTTCTTCTTTTTTACTTTCAAAATATTTGAAACTAGGCATCTTTTGTTGATTTTAATTATCTATAAACAGAGTCATTTTTTGGGGAAAAAATATTTAAATGGTTGATTCTAATGTTGATTCCACTCTTTAAGATGTTCGGCCCAACTTTTAGTGTCTTGGTATCCAAAAATTAGATGCATTGTATGACTTTATGGAAAAGAATTTTTTGGTAACCTCCTTTGATCCGAAAATGGCTATTTGAAGTTTCTGATGGATGTGATAATCCTTTACTTCTTCGGAATGATTATGTTTAAATCTTACAGCAAAATGAATAAGAAGGCTACGTAGGTTGCTTGATAGTGAATTATGTACATCTGTGTGTATGCAGATATTCTGTTATATGCATACAAGACTCTGAAAACAATGCCACCTAATCTCAAGACGTTGAATAAATGTTTTTCTTTAATTTGTTAATTCGACTTCCTTTTCTTTTCTTTTGTTTTATTTTTTTTTTTCAAAAAAGTATGCCTGCCTTAAGGGAGTTAAGGTGATATAGCAGCATAATATCAACTAGCTGATAGATCCATTGCATAAAGAAATTACATCTCATATTTCTAACGTTGTGTGAAGCAAATATACCTATATGAGCTTGTAAGCCTGACCAGTTTCTTATACGTGACATAGAGAAATGTTATGTGTAAACAGTTCACGTACATGGCACTTAACAAGTCTTATGTATGCGATGAACTAGAACAGTTGTTTAAGACCTTAAAGAAAGAATATCATCCTGTGGTATTACAATGGCTGTGCATGAGTACGTTGCTGGTACTTACAAGCTTGCCAAGTTTGTCAAAAGACTAATCTGGTCACTGAGGAAGCCTTTCAAACCTTGACTTGAGAGATCTCTGGGCAGAATAAGCAATTAGATAGAATCAGGTAGCTTTATAAAAGATACTGCAAAGAGTTACATTAAAGCTTAATAGGAATTAGAAAGGCAAAAGAAATGTGTGTGAAAAACAAATATATATATTGACTTTCAATATGAACGCTTGTATTTTTATTGAATAGATATGCACATCATACATACACCAGAGATCATACGAATCAGAATAATTGACAAAATATTTTTCCGCTCATTCAATCAACCTGGCAGAATACTTAGGCTCTACAATTCTCAAAAAGCTAACCATAAAAAAGTATTTCAGATTTCTAAAGAAGTGACACTAATTTAACATGTAGTGCATACATTTGAGACACAACGAGGGCATTCCCATCCTTGTTAGTACGGCAAGTGACTCCTTCCCAAGCGTCCCAAGTAGTAGGAGCACAAGGATCACCATTCCAACCCATTCTATCTGGAATACGTAGTGAATCTTTTAATGCTCTCATTGCCAACACTGCAACCAAAAAGCAAATAATTTCATTACACATGACACCAGTTAGCTTAACAAAGATTTTTCTTACTCTCCGAAGCCTAATCCCCAATTATGCGCAACCGGATATCCTATCTGTTTATTAATCTCTGACATATTCTAATAAGTTTCCGATGAGCATAGGTGAAGAAATTTTCCCTCAAATTCCTTCCTTCCTAATCAAATAAGCTGGTGTTTCCAATAGCACATAATGGATTGAGCTGAGATTTCAAATAGAACGTCTCATATTCAATCCTGTTGAATGGGGACGGATATTTATGAAATGGGAGAAGATTAATGCAATTATATAGCTTGAAGGCCGTATTGGCAACCAAATTTATATTTATCACCGAAACAAATGCATATTTTTAATTTTATTGACCAATAGTTTCGGATGATCATCGGTAGAGAAGTGTTGCCACACAGTTGTTTAGGATCGAAATCCTTCAAAAATACTAAAGGAATACAAGTCTAGACTACTTGTTAACAAATAACTCTAAAATCGAAAGTCCAAATTTACAAGGGAGTTGCTCTGTTTCATACCCTGATTAGGAACCGTGGCCAAATCATTCGGAACAAGCGCATAGTTCTCCAGCCCACAAATAATAGGCATCCCGACGATGGGAACCAATCTCACGGTCAATGTAGAACTGCTCAAATTCTTGGCAACAAAATCCCAATCATACGCAGAAAACCCACCCACCTGCTGAAACACATCAATACGATTCACATTCACCCCATTAACCAGAACATCAAAAACCCTCTGCCCTGCCTTATTCACAGTTCCATCAATCTCAGCAAAATGCAGCCACAATAAATAGTCTAACTTAGCATCAACATTCAACTCGTACTCCAAAATCCCCTTCTGGTCCACCGTAACAAGCGATTGATACAGTTTCATCGGAAAATAATTCGGCTCCTTATTAACATTTCCAACACTCTTTGCAGTTGAAACGGCTGAAATTCCCTTTGCATTCTTCGACCTAAATTCAGTATCGGATTGCCATGAACGGCCGAAGAAATCAATATCACTGCTGAATCCAGGGCCCCACTGTTCATCACCGCAGCTCAAGCGACCGTAATTTACTAGGATATGGGTCGAATTAGAGCCATACGACGCCGGATCTACCTGAATGACTTCTAGGGAAGCAATGAGGGGAGGATCGGTGGCGATACTGTAGAGACAGACGTCGGCTTCTCCGTCGGAGATGAAAGCGAACAGGTCGGAATAGGAACCGTCCCGAGCGAGGGATTCGGGCCAGGGTGAGCGGTAGCTAAAGACGACAGTGCCTTCGACGGAGACTTCAAAGCTCGGAGGGTGAGATTTACCGTCGTAGTTGTCGTAGACGATGAACATCCGGAAGAAGTAGCGGCCATTGTTAGGGACTGGGATGAGGTAGCAGTTTTTCTTGCCGAAGGTTGTGGGAAGGAAGAATCGGATGGTCTTCTCCGGAAGAAGCAGGAAGTGGAGGGGCTCGGACACGATGGAGACGGCGCCGCCGGTGAAGTAGCGATCGGAGAGCCAGGTGGTGTTGAATTGGTCGACGGTGGTAGTGGAGCCGCCGCAGTCTATGTGGTAAGAAACGTCTGCCAAGAAAGAGAGAGAGACGAAAAAAAGCAGTTAATTCGTAGTAAGTAATAATAACATTCGAGTAAGAGGAGAGAGTTGAAGTGGAAGGAATCTTACTGAAAGGAGACGAGAAGGAAAGAGAAGGGGAGAAAAGGAGGAAGAGAGAGACAATGAAGAGGAGAGACATAGAGGTTAATGTTGGTGTAGTATCGTTGTTCGGACATTGAAGGGTATACGACCTAAGAGAGAGAGAGAGGTGCGGTGGGGGATCGAATGTGGGGACTGGGGATGCTGGAAGGCGAGATCAACGGGAATCAAACTGGTGAAAGTGAAGACTGATGAAGAAAATAGAGAGAGAGAATGCGGGTAATTTGCTGCTTAACTCGCGCTCAGGAGGGATTATTTTTAATTTAATAGTGATAATTTAAAATATTAAATAAAAATATTTAAAATATAAATTTTATTTAAAAAATTTTTAATATTTAATTTAATATTTATTAAAAATTAATATTATAATAAAAATTTTAAAAAATTAATTATATATAATATTTTTAATATGTTAAAATTTTAATCATTAAATTTTAATCAAATGGCTAAAGAAAAAAAAATAAAGAGAAACAGAAAATGAGAAGAAGTAGGATCCCCCTATTCCGCTCAGGAGGGGGACAGTTTTGAGAGCATACATACGTACAAGAGAAATTAATATAATTTTTTTATTTATAATTATTTGATAATAATTGAATAGTTGTGTGTTTATTTTTTTTGAAAAAGTTAATTATTTTTTATAAAAAATTAATTATTTAATATTAATTAAATAATTATAATTAAATTAATTTCTTTTTAAAAGGATTAAAACCCTAAATTTGTAATGACCGAATTTAATTGGAACATGTGGGGTATTTTCCCTTGAGCATGGAGAATGAGTAACTGATAAAAACAATTAGGGACTTAAACTCTTTTTATTTGTAGAAATATAATTTATTGAAGAACATATATATTTTTTTAAATTTCTAATGTTTAATGTGTAAAAAAAATAAAAACTATATATTTTTATAAATGATATGATAAAAAAATAACTTAATAAAAAATATTTTTATTTAGAAAATTAATATTTAAATTTTATCTTTTTAAAATTAAAAGTTATTTTTCAGAACTCACATGCTATTAAATAATAATAACCAACACATATTAATAAAAATTTTATCTGAAGATAATATCATTACGATTCATTGACTGATCTCAAATATGTAAATTTATTGCATATAGTGTGATACAGTTTGATCTGTTAAGTCAGTATAATTACATAGAAAATTATATCCTATGTTTTTAATTTTATGAGATATATGAAAATGTATAAGATTTTTATTTTGCAAACTCTAAAATAATATAAAAATTCAAATGACTGAATTTTAGAGTGTTTTTAAGTAAACTATTATGAAAATAAGCAAAAAGGTGGTTAAAATTAATAAAACGTAAATAAAAAAATCATAAATCAAAATAAAAGCTTTTTTCTTATAAATTAAGTAAAAAATATTAGAACATATATAATTAAAATTATTAAAAATCAAAAATTTGAAACTTTAAAACCCAAATTAAAATTACTAAAAATAAATTAAATTAAATTTGCAAGAAATAAAATATAATAGAAAAAAAATCAGAGAACATAATACATTATAGAAAAGAGCGGATTATATAAAATAATAATTAAATATAAATGATGGGTATATCGAAAATAGATTGGCCCAAAGTTAACGTATGCCCAAAACATCCTGCTAGACGGTCAACTCGTGAACGGCCAAATTAGAGAACAAACCCAAACCATGAAAGGCCCAGGACGGTCAATGCCAGCGTTGACCGCCCAGACCTCAATAGACGGTCAACTCGCGTGCGGACGGTCAATCCAGACGTTGACCAGATGTACTATGACAGTAGGCCCAAACAAAAGCTTTTTACTATTACGGACCTGCTTACTTGAGCCCATGACCCATCAGACGGCCAGCAACGGTCCTCCCAACATCTTTCACGATCCCAACTGGCTTCCAAAATGGACATTGACAAAATCAACGTCCTTTTCATAAGGAAGACCAGATGTTAAATTTAAAATTTGACGGTCTATATAATATATAAAAAAATTTATTTTTTATTTTTATTATTATTTTTTAAAAAATAAAAGTCATCAAATTTAAATTAAATGACCCTTATTATCATTGCCATAAGCATCAAATCTGCCGCGTTGACTCTTAAAATAAGGCGGGATGTACGGTTTCTTCTTTCCTCCTCCTTCGTCTTTTGACTTATTTATTTCCTGATTTGCTTGGTGTTTGGTGGTGTAAGGAAAGGAACTTTGCATCATTGACTCCCATGTTTTTCTGTTTGTATGATTGATTGAATAACTAAGAAAAGTAAACATATTGGCCCGCCCGTGTGAGTACGTTCATTTCCCTATTTTTAAGTCTTGTCACATTTTTCAACCCTTTTTCCATTTTGAATCTATAAAATAAAATAATAATAATAATAATAATAATAATAAATAAAATTACCTAAAAATAATTTCAAATAAGTTGGATAAAGGTGTAATTTTTTAGCATTCATTACACCCATCTACCTATTTATTGCTAGTCTTCAAATAACACAAAAGTGCTATAGAACACTGAAAATTAACTCAATAAAAGAAAAGCTCTACTTTTATAGGTTTTATATTATATTTAGCGTATGCAATAACCTTTAAACTTTTAGGTGACCCTAGTGAATGAGTTTAGCCTTGTAAGGATTTTCAGTGGTAATAACAACAAATATTTATAATTTTTATAAAATATTGTGTATATGTTCATATTTCAACCATTAACCCAATAAATAGTATAATTTAAATGCATAATTCAAAAATAAATAAATATATATATATATATATATATCTCGACCTATCTTACAGCAAAAAATTTAGATAGTTTTATTTGTGAGAATGTCTCCTCAAGGCCAATATATGCTATATACGTGAACCCCACTTTTTATTTTTGACTTCAAACTCACATTTTATTATTAAAAGTTGTGCATAAGTATAAATAAATATATATCACAATCAAAACAACACAACTTTAGTTTGAACAGTGCTATAATAAAAGAAATGACATTTCCTCGTGAAGAGAACTTATATTTATGTCAAATTATGCAAAGTAAGCAATATCAATTTATATACGCAGATAATATTTCACTAAGGTCCTTTCAACTCTTTAATGGTTGAAAACGATGCTATGTGTTAGAAATATAGTATTATTTGAACCGTGAAAAAATGCGTGATATGCGACATCAAACTCCCTATGAAACGAGGGAGAAAAACCACGGGATACAGAGTCCTAAAGATTCCACTAGCAGTAATTGATTTGTTACATAAACCCCAAAATATAAGAATCAATATCAACTAACGTGGACAGCCCGTACAAGAAGTATAGAGAATAATGGAAGAGATAAAACCCAGTAAGACGCTCTTCACAGCAGCACGAATCCAGAACGTGAGATTACCGAAGATTGGAACTTGATTGAAAACCCAAACGGAGGCTCAATTCTTCCTCTTCCTCTTCTTCTTCTTCTCTCTTTTCTCTATTTTCTTTTCTAAAAAATAGCGCTCAATTGATTTACTTGCCCTAAAAAACACAAAGTCGGTATTTTATATTATCGGCATTCGCTGGAGCGGCTATCGAGAGCGCGGCGAGCGACGGCCATCGCTCGAGCGCTATCAAGCGTACATCGAGCGGCGGAGGCACTAGAAAATTCGGTCGAGCCCCTAGAGGGCGCACAGCGAGCGGCAAGGGTACTAGAAAATTTGCTCGAGCGTCTCGCGAGCTCAACTTGATCTTTCTCCATGCAGTGAGAAATTACACCTCCACCTGCCACATCAAGTGGGTATGGGCCCACACGAAAGTGACTCATAACCCAACAAACTTTTCCTCACGACTGTGTGGGGCCATACCTTGTCATCCCGACGATAGAACAGCAAGTTTCAAGCTTCCTCTTTTGTAATGCCTTGGTCATCATATC
>JAOVVI020005158.1:0-16346 GCA_028571085.2 Nepenthes alata
AGGGAAGCTTTTGAGTGAGTGATTTGAAATTTGGATAATAATAATAATAACAATAATAATAAATTGGCGAGAGGAGGCGCGATAATTTGTTTTCCAGAGAGTTTTGCGTTTCATCCCATGCCATTCGTTAAAATGAAGCGATTTTGATATTATCGCGATATAATGCCACGGGATGCGCTTAGTGCTCACAAGGAACAGGGGGCCCTCAACGTGGAGGCTCTCGTTTAATATATTAAATATTTATTTTTTATTCAATTATATTTCTAATAGTTTATTTTAATTATAAAAATAAAAAAATTAAAATATAAATAACACACTCTATATATATATATTTATATATTTATTTATTTATTTATTTACATCTGTTAATTTAATTATTTTTATTTCTTAATTTTTATATACTTGCTGGAGTCGTAGGGTTAGAATGTTAATGCAATATTACTTTTTTTGTTATATAATAATGTTGCGTATCAAAAATTTGGATTGTCCTACGGATTAGGGGCCGCAAATCGGATCTTCTTGTTGGTTGATCTGACGCGGATCCGTTTCCATAGTTTTAAATTTGAGTCCTATACAATACAACTGAAAATTAGCGGTCAGAGGACGACGAAAATTATTCCCACCGTAAACCCTCCGACGCTCAAGTCAAAAGTCTTTCTAAGAATATAGAAATATAAATAGATGATGTATATTTGGTGGGTTGAGTGTGGATGCGTCCTATTGATGGACAGATTTGAAAAGGGATGTCCTTGAAGAAAATCTCTTGGAGGGAGATGGGGACTGTTTGGATTGGTCCTTGAGAAATTATTCTGGGCACCACGTATGATGATGGAGGGCTGGCCTCCTTCAGATAAATTCTCTCTGGCAATTTCTCTCTTTTTTCTTTTTCTCATTTTTGGAGGTTTTTTGGCTATTTTGCCTTGCCATTTTCTCCCCCTCCCCTCCTTTCTCTCTCTCTCATCAGGGTCTTTATATAGACAAAAGATCTTATCCATAGTTAACCGTCGAAATGATTGAATCTTATCAATAATTAACCGTCGGTTTATAACCGCTTGTGGATTGGATAAATCGGTTAAACTTTTTTCCTGGGTCGGTTATATTGTCCCATCAAATAAATACTTATATTTAATTTTTTTAAAAAGTAAAATTATATTTGGTTATAATATTTTATTTTAAAATATAAATCATTTTAAAATATTACATATTGTATGTTCTGTTACTGTAATTATATATTTTATGTTTGATAATTTAAAATAATTAAATATATATAATAATATTATTATATTAAAATTATATTATTTTAATAGTTTAAATTTATGATATATTAGTATAATATAATATTTATAAAATTTTGAATAATGTTTTATTATAAGAAGATACGAGAAAAGAGATAAAGAGAATAAAAAAGATATATTCGGCGAAGACAAGAGATGAGTTTGGTTGGAAAGCGACAGAAATAAAGGACGGACGTCAAGAGGGCCATTCAACCAGATTTGAGTTAGTGCTTTCGAATCCGGGAATGCTTTCGCACTTTTCTCGATTATCACATGCGTTCGAACTGCTGCTTATCTATCCGTGAACCTATCATGATATGTTCAGTTACTTATCATGATAAGCCGTATGATAAGTTATGGGGAGGAAAGAGCTCTGCAAAGCGTATCGAACCTAGCGAGAGGACAGGACCAAGTCTCTCTCCTCTCTTCCTTTATCTACCTTATTCTCTCTCTTCCTCTCTCTCTCTCTGCTCCTTTTTCTGCAGCCTTCCTTATCATGCTTGAAACCCTAGAAATCCTCGCTATTCGAGCCCTTCTGCACTCAGAAACCCAGATTTGCGTGTATAAATGGCGTATCTATCTCCAATCTCATAATATTTGACTCTTATAGAGCTAGATTTTGGTTCTGCAGTTATGTTTCTCTGGTTTGGTTTCTGAGTCGAAGCTTTCATCTCCTACTAAGTTCGTTTTTTAGGTTTTGTTCGGTTGAAATCATTTATTTGCTTCGATTCTTTTTGGATTTGAGCTGCTGGTTCGCTTACGGTTGAAGAAATGTCATCGTTAAGCCGAGAATTGGTGTTTCTTATACTTCAATTTCTTGAAGAGGAGAAATTCAAAGAGTCCGTCCACAAGTAAGTCATTCTCACTCTTTATCTTCTTAACTGAATTGAACAGGGAAAAAAAGAAAAGGAGAAAATGCCAAAATCGTTCTCTTATGTTTCTTCGTGGTTTAAATTTGAATTTCCCAAAGAGAGAAGACAACAGTCCTTTGTTTCATGTGAAGCTGGGGATTACAGCTCTTAATTTGGTTAGTTTGCTCTTTGTTGGGGATGTTGGAGTGGAGGGGGATGAGTTTATTTTATATAAGGACTTTCTTTAAGCTTCTTCCGTTTCTTATCTTTTTTTTTTTAGTCTTTATTCCCAGGTATGTGGTTTGAGGAAGCAGTGGGTTAGTCCTTAACTTCGAATCATAGACACAGCTGGGAAATTTACTGAACTTTAGTTTTTTTTTAATGTTTTATTTGGATTTTTTTATCGATCGCCAAAATAGCATCGGTTAAGATGATATCTTAGAATTATATAAACAAATTTGTTATCATATAATGTGCCTTGTGGGTTGCCTAGGATTACTTGATTATACTAAAGATATGAAAAATAATTTATTAAAAATGCAATATTAGTCATTATAAAACCCACTTTTGTTCCTGTTACCAATTGAACTGGGAAACTTATTGTATATCCTTGTTTTGAGCTGGCTCGATATCTTATCTTATTTCTTCAAATTTCTGGTTGAGTGGGTAGACTGGAGCAAGAATCTGGCTTTTTCTTCAACATGAAATACTTTGAAGAGAAAGTGCAAGCTGGTGAATGGGAAGAAGTTGAAAAGTACTTGTCCGGATTTACCAAAGTGGATGACAACAGATACTCGATGAAAATATTCTTTGAAATCAGGAAGCAGAAATATCTTGAAGCTCTTGATAGGTATACTTTGTTCTGTGATCGCTGTATTTGTTTGCTGTTACTGACAACAAAGCAGATAAATTGACACGCATTGGCTTTGGTCCTTTTGGGAAAATGAATTGTTTACTTATTTGATTTCTTAGGCAAGACAAGGCTAAGGCTGTTGAGATACTAGTGAATGACTTGAAAGTCTTCTCAACATTCAATGAAGAGCTGTACAAGGAAATTACTCAGCTTCTAACTCTTAACAATTTTCGGTATGTGTTTTCGCCGCTTTTTTCATGTTTTTGATAATGCAATCAAGGATAGACTCATGAGAAGAGGTTTTTTCATCTCTTTCAACTAAATCTTGGAAGAGGGCAAAAATAAATGAAATAACTACGTGTGACAAAAGGGGCACTGCAGTTCAGTGCTTGAAATGTGTTGGCTGAGGCCAATCAGATTTGCAGCATTTTCCATGGGAGAAAAGAAGGGGGGTTGGTCCATGATATGCAAAGTTTAGCATGTTGAATAAGGTTAAATATACTGGCAAAGCCTGACATAATAATTATTCAAATATTCTCAGAGTTTTAAAAGTGTATTGTACCAATGCATGTGTATAATTACAGTTTTGTCGACGTTCCTGGGCATTTCTTTTGCTGATAAATTGATATATCCTAATCCTAGTCCTAAATGGAACTTCCTTTTTTTCTTTTTAATAACAGGGAAAATGAGCAGCTTTCCAAGTATGGTGACACCAAAACAGCTCGTAACATAATGTTAGTAGAGCTCAGAAAGCTGATTGAAGCAAACCCTCTTTTCCGGGAAAAGCTTGTATTCCCCACTCTGAAGTCATCAAGATTGCGCACATTAATCAATCAAAGGTGAATGCTATTGTAGTATTTGATTAATAAGGGAGCAAAAATGTAATATGGGTTCATTGAAAACCTAATTTTTCCAGTTGTAACCAATTTGTGTGCTGCAACAGATTGTGCTATCATTTTATGGTGATATAGACAATCTACATCTGTTGACATTAAATTTTCATTGTGAATCCATAAGGGGAGCATTTTATTATTGCTGTGAAATGTTGCGATTCTTCAGCTTTTTGGTAATGAGTTAAAGTTTGGAGTCCATGCTATTTCAGTGGCAATATATAAGAGCCTTATGATGGAAAAATAAATAAATAAATACAAGAATGGGAAACATGAAACAACGTAGCTTGATTGGTGGGAGTGTTTGTTTCTACTTTGTTGACCGTGATTCCTATTTTGTCCATTTTTGATACAATATTTTTTCCCTATTAAATGCACACAAAAACATGCTAAAAGAAAGAGGACTAAGGAACGGGGGCCCCTAACTGAAATTTTCACAATGTTGGAGAGGGAAAGCAGCCGTATAGTCAGCATGGAATGAAACAAGGTGTGGGTAGATTTCTTTTAGTGAATGAAAACTAGGCCTAGTGGTTGAGACTCCCATCTCGTAAGGTTTTGAAGGTCAAAATATATATAATCTTACCTCTATATTATTGAGTGGCTGTTTTCATTATTTGAACTTGTGAATTCCATGTCAAAATGAAGCATTCATAATGATGTGCCAACACTCACCCTCAATTTTTTTTTTTTGCAAAAATGCTCAATTTTTATTTTAGCATCCATTTTCTGTATCCATAAAAGCAGGGAGCCTAACTGTGGTCCCATGGCTTCTATGTTGTTCTTTACAGAACATAAATCAAGGCGTAATTCTGTTTTGACTCCTCTCTTTCCATTTTAATTTCCATTTGCTTTACACTTGACTGTTACGTAGTCTGTCATGTAATCTTCAAAATGCCACTGATGTCATCAAATCTTATATATATGGAAGCAATGGAGAAATTCTGCCACAAATTACTGTGAATCATATTTGGGTTGAATGATCCAAATCACATTTATCTGTGTTTCTTTAAGAAGTGGGGTGGGGACGCATGCTGGTGATTTATGGTAACTCTGCTTTATCATGCCATATTGCATTTGCAGTTCTATTGCTTGGTCCTTGATGGATTCTGTCATCAGTTGCCAGCCTATCAGGGCAGCTGTGGGAGATAATGATGTTAGGAAATGATTTCTTTAGGCTTTTCTTTCTATGGAAGGCTTCTTACGCATAAATTTTGTTCTCCTAGTTGGCTGTCATCAATATAGCTAAGCTCTGTCTTTATTATTGCATTAGATTGCAGTCATATGTTATGTGCTCAGCTACTCATGTTTAATCACGTGGTCTGTGCAGTTTGAACTGGCAGCATCAGGTGTGTAAGAACCCAAGACAGAACCCAGATATTAAGACCTTGTTCACAGACCACACATGTACACCTCCAAATGGCGTTCTTGCACCTTCACCTGTGACCCTTCCAGTGGCAAAGCCTGCTACTTATACATCACTAGGAGCTCATGGTGTACGTTGCCCATATTCTTATGCCCTATTTCTATTGCTGATTGCTCATCTCCAGAAATTATTATGGTGAATTTATAAACCTTACTAATATCTTGTTTATATTACCATGTCCAGCCTTTTCAACCTGCTGCAGCTGCTGCCAATGTGGGTACTTTGGCTGGTTGGATGGCAAATGCTGCTGCATCTTCATCTGTTCCACCTTCTGTTGTCACTGCATCATCTATTCCTGTTCCTCCGAATCAGGGTGAGATGTTTAGATTAGTCAGATCTGGTTTCTAACTTTTGTTTCTTCGTTTCTTTGAGCTACTGTGTTAGATGTTATAATAAAGACATACAACAATGTATGCAATCCAAGAAATATATTAGTGGCTGTACAACATATTTGTTCAGCAACTGATCATGTCGGAATTTATGTGAAGGAAATGCATGTTTTGGTCGTTGAACTTTGCTCCAAGAATCAGTTTCATCAATTTTGTCTCAAAATTTTCTTGGTACCCACTCTCAAACAAATCCCAATGGATGTAGTACTTGCCATCACGTGATCAATGTTTCTCCTATTTGTCCAATTTGATTTAGTAAGAACATAGATATGGAATAGTTTTTGCTAATGTGGCGATTGGAAGGAAAATAGCAGCCAAATAAAAAACCTAATTCATCAAAGGGACCTAATTTTCATCATTTTTGGGTAGAAATTATGCCTTTGCTTTCGTTTGGATGTCAGCCATTGGTGACAAGCTAACCCAGCTATTGAATTGGATTGAATATGAATATAAATGACCAACAATTGATTTTTGGGGCAACATTTAAGGACCAGAATGGGCAGTATTCCATATTTTAATCAATTGGCTGTGCTATATATTTACTTGTATTCTTCCACAGAAGGTAAATTGAGTCTGTGAGAAGATGGTTCTTTATGATTCTCATTTGCCATGGGTTCAAACCACTTATCAACATTTCTATAATACAAGAATAAGGTTGTGTATATTTGACCCTATATTAATCTGTATCTAATTTAAAAGATTAATGCAATTATGTTGCTTACGTGGTAGGAATGATCAGTTTAACACTTCAACTCTTGCTTATTTAATTTCTTATCCCTTCACTTGAGCTAGAATTATCTACATTTTCTATCAGCTGTTTCAATCCTGAAACGTCCAAGAACTCCTCCAGCAACGCTGGGCATGGTTGATTACCAGAGTCCAGATCATGAACAACTGATGAAGCGTTTGCGTCCTGCACAATCTGTCGAGGAGGTAAGCTTGAATGTTTTAGTCTTGTTTGGTTGGTTGAGCTCACGAAGGAAGTTCTATATCCCAAGAAGTATGATTTTTGCCATAGGTTTAGCTTACCTCAAGAAAGAAGATAAGAGGAAGTTTTGGCTCCTTCCATTGCTCCACTTCCTCTCTGTAGAGAAAGTTAACTACTTGTTCCCCTAATTAAATTGACAAAATAAATTGACCCCCATCCTTACTTTACTTTACTACACCCAATATTTTTTTCAGTGGGTTAGTAGTGCCTTTTTTGATGGTAAGCCTTGGTTCAATGACAATGATGCTCCAAGGTGACCTAAACAATATAAATAGTCTCTCTACAATGTCGGAGGAAGGATGGGATGGGTACATATGATCTGCCTTAGATCCTAGAATATGGTAGTCTCGTGAACATGAGTACCCTTTTTCTTTATAACATTGCCTTCTAAACCAAACATAAAAAGATCAAAAGATCATGCCATTCTGTGCCTTGTTTAAGAAAATTGGTGCATATGATTCATGACATTTATTGGTTTATTGTTCTTGTTTTGTCATTTAAGGTTACTTATCCAACACCTCGTCAGCCAGCTTCTTGGTCATTGGATGACCTGCCAAGAACTGTTGCTTTTACTTTGCATCAAGGATCTGCTGTGACAAGCATGGACTTCCATCCTTCTCATTATACAATGCTTCTTGGTATGAAGCCTACTGCCTTTTTCACGTATCTCCAACAGTGCTAGAGGACCATTCAGATAAAAATGCATCATGGCCTAGCCATAAAAAAACTGCTGACTTTCCATTTCTGGTCTTCTCAATGACTTTCTGTCTTTTGTCAGTTGGCTCTGCTAATGGTGAAATTGCACTGTGGGAAGTTGGATTACGGGAGAAGTTGGTCTCAAAGCCATTCAAAATATGGGACATGGCAGCATGCTCTTTGCAATTTCAGGTAAATAAAATATCATCTTCTAGATCAAGTCATCTTTTCTACATCTTCATTGCTATGACATATCTCCAGCAATCTGGAAGCAATGTTGCACATCTCTCATTTTACAATCATTGCTTCCAGGGATGTGTACTACTAGTAGGTGCTTATCTGAGAGTGGATTGGAATCAGAAGCTTCATGAAATTTAAGGGATATGCCATAAATGGCCTGTCCTGGGATTGCTACTCATTTTGCAAACAGCCAATTTTTTTGAAAATTCCCTGGGTTGTGTTATTCATTGGATATGAGATTCAAGAAAGGATTCTTAATTGGGAGTATTTGTCACGATCTCGAGACAAGCATGTAATAAATAATAATAAAAAAATCCAAATGATAATCATCTATTAATAATTTATAATCCAAATATTGGGTCAAACATACCGTGCCAACATCAAAGCCACATCATAAACCATAATCAACAGCCAACACAGGACTTGGCTGAATTAAACCCCGTCCGGCCTCTAATAATATGAAAACTTTCTCAAATCTAAATAATCTGTAAGGAAAAGTATTTGACCAAATATTCCAAAATGTTACAATTTAAAACTGTACAAATTTTTCATTTAATATAACTACCCCGAAATATATAAATTGCGAAAAATCAAAATATACAATAATCCAATATATAAATTGCAAACATTTCTCAGAATACAAATTCAACTACAAATAAAGAAAATTCTCATTAATCCTTCTACCACAATCCTGCAAGTATTTGGAGCCCGTTAATTAAAAAAGTTATAAAAAATTGTAAATTATGAACTAAAACTCAACAAGTATTATATATGATATATGTATATACATGCCCATAAAACAGATGAAATGACATAAAAACATTAAAATATGTGCAAAGTCCAATATGCCAGACTTTCCAAATGTCACCATCCAAATCGCAATTTCATATACGTAGTTCGTTACATATGCAAATATCAAATCATGTAAACTGGACAAAGTTATCAAAAGTTCAAATCATATGATACATCTGTAAACTTAGAAGTTCAAATTATGTAAATCAAAAAATCATATCAAAACCTGCAAATTTCAGAAGACCAAAATATCGAAAAAATATAAAATACGATGTAAGTCAAATCAGAGAATCAAGGACCGGGGACTAACACATTGACTAACAAAATGTTAACTTTGAGAAAATGTTACAAATACTCCTAATAGTTTTAGGCTGAAATACTACTATTTTGACTCGTAGATGGGCCATTTACATATTAATTCTTATAGATAGGGTCAAATATTACTTCCTTTGGCCACTTGTGAATGGTAGATGCAATCCTCAAATGCCCAATATACTCCATTTTTTTACAATGGTTCTAAAGAAACAATTGGTGGATTCTATAATAAACTACAAAACTTTTTCACTTTGTGAGAAAAGCGTAAATACAAATCTTTTCCATCCTGTGAAAAAAGTATTAAACTTAGATCAAATAACAAAATTGAGTCCTTACCAAAGCATTTTTATGGAATGTCACATGTAAAGTCAAATACACATGTTTTATGATTTTTCTTCACAAATATCTCCATATATAAATATAATCTTTCAAAATATTCACTTGTTCTATGAAAGGTAAACAAGGCCTTCGAATATTTGGTAAAACCCAACAAAATTTCAAAACATTTATTGAAAAATGCATGCATACAATAATATTTAAAATAAGTGTGTAAAGGGTGATATATATGTACAGTAAAATAAGAATAATAAACAAAGTCAAAACATTTTAAAAATAAACCGAAAAAGAGCTTAAATATGCTTGTTTTAAGTATCTGATCTAGTAGATCTAATACGAAAAAGCTCCAAAATTGCCTTCTCCTCCCTCATCATCTTCTTTCACTCTTATGTTTCTCTCTCTTCTCTCTTTTCTTGTGTGAAATGACCAAAAATTAGGCAGAGGGCTCTTAAATACTCAATCGGTGCACGAGCGCTAGATAGGTGCCAACTAAGTACACAAGCACGCATGAATGCCATATTATGCGCTAGCATTTTGTTTCAACTGTGCATGAGGGGTGCGATAGGCGTGCCTCAAGCGCCTCATATCCAATCTAATCCACGCATGAGTGCCCCATAGGCGCCCATCAAGTACACAGTTATTGCCTCAAACACCCACGAGCGTAGAGATGGGCGCCATTCAGGTGCTGGCCTGATTTCCTCATATTTTGATTTTTTTTCAAATTTTTATTATACAAATTATAACTCAAATTGACATAATACATATTAATAATGTCATAATTCACAAATAAGAAATCAGGCGTTATTATCCATTCTTTACAGGCTGCTGGGTTTAAAGATGTTATATCTGTCAGCCGTGTTGCATGGAGTCCAGATGGGAATTATATGGGTATGTTCTAAACGCATATGCTCCTTTGGTATGGCTCTTATATTTCTGTGAACATGGTTGACTAGGTTTGATTGCTGCAGGAGCTGCATTTTCCAAACAACTTGTTCATTTGTACACATATGCTGGCACAAGTGACCTGCGTCAACATCTAGAGGTGATATGAGGTTTATTAACGTGTTTGCATCCATACATTCAGATTTGCTTCCTGATTTTAATTTCATTGTATTGGCAGATTGATGCCCATGTAGGAGTGGTCAATGACTTAGCCTTTGCTCATCCCAACAAACAACTCTGCGTGGTGACATGCGGTGATGATAAGCTGATTAAGGTAGGTGAAAAAATCATGCCTTTGGAAGAAGTATTCTATTTTAGCAAAGTCATGTTCTCTAAACAGTGGAATGAATCAGGTGTGGGATTTATCAGGGAGAAAACTGTATAATTTTGAAGGTCATGAAGGACCTGTTTATTCCATATGCCCTCATCACAAGGAGAACATTCAGGTATGTGGAAGCAGTAGATGTGTTACTCATGGAATCGGTCGTAAGTTTAGTCATTTGTAATTACAATATCTATTTGGAGTTTTGATTTTGTTGTAATCTACACAATTAAAGTGTTAATTTGGTTGCTGCTGATGGTACTAGTACTTGCAAATTAATACTTTAATTATGTATGTCCTGGTGCATTTTTTGCAGTTTATTTTTTCAACTGCCATTGATGGGAAGATTAAGGCCTGGCTGTATGATAATGTGGGATCTAGGGTAGACTATGATGCTCCCGGGAATTGGTGCACCACTATGCTTTATAGTGCTGATGGTAGTAGGTAAGATAAGTGAACTATGAATTATCAAACAAAAGTTTGAAGCTGATTTTTATCCTCCTATTTATGTTGACATTTGTGTTACTTTGTATTGAAATGATAGCTTAGATACAACTGATTTGTTCTCTTGCAGATTGTTCTCCTGTGGAACAAGTAAAGAAGGAGAGTCTTATCTGGTTGAGTGGAATGAAAGTGAAGGAGCTATAAAGAGGACATATACTGGATTTAGGAGGAAATCAAATGGTGTTGTTCAATTTGACACTACGCATAATCACTTTCTGGCTGCAGGAGAAGATCATCAGGTTAAGTTTTGGGACATGGATAATATCAATCTTCTTACTCATACAGACGCAGATGGAGGCCTTCCGGTGAGTGTAGAATGGCTGTCTTGTAATTTTATCAAGAAACACTTGTGTGTTCATATCTGAAGATGACCTATAAAATAATGTTCTGTAGAGTCTCCCACGCTTGAGATTCAACAAGGAAGGGAATCTTCTAGCTGTTTCTACGGTGGATAATGGATTTAAAATACTTGCAACTGCTGCTGGCCTTAGATCTTTGAGAGCAGTGGGTGCTCCATCCTTTGAAGCATTGAGGACACCAATTGAATCAGCTGGAATCAAGGTAATGTAACAATAGCTTCAGACTGGCTCACATCAGTTAAATGTGAGTAGCATTTGAATCCGTGGGGATTGGTGTCATATTAGGTTGCGTTTTGGGAACTTTTTATTTTTTATTTTATATTTTTTTGTGGGGGGTGTCTGTGTTTCTGCCTTTCTGGCATCTTTGTTGCCGAAGTAGTTAAATATATATTTGAAAAGAATTTTGGAATGCCTTCTACTGTCAAACTAGTGATCTTGCATCCTCTGTTGAGTTTATTTCATTGACGTGCTGTGGAACAAACCTGTTGAAAGCAGGCTACAATCCTCTTCGATTTCTCCTGCCTGCTGGTTTGATTTTGTGGAATTTGGCCAAGATCTATTCTGTTTTTTTTGTGGCATGGTTATCTTTATTGGACACAACTGAAAATATTGATACCGGTATCGGTTGTAATTATATCTATATTAAACATATTGGATAATACGTATTGGTATCGAATATATCAGAACTGCAGGGATGAAAATATTGTTATTAGTCATAGTCATATCAATATTGGATATATCGGACAATATGTATCGGCGTCGAGGACGGAAAAAAAAGTCAAAATCGTAAGTTGACAAGGTTGCATTAATGATTAAAAGAAATTTTTTTTCAAAAACTATAAGCTCACAGGGTTGTATTGGCCGATAATTTGAACATCAGCTGTATATCGTGTAATATACTTCCAATACGATAATATATCATGATATTATCGTAATATTAGGAAATATCAGTTTGGAGGACCGATATTTGCTGCTAGTACAACCCTTTGATTTTAATGAAGCACTGGGAATGTTTTACCCTTTTGTACATTGAATTGTTTTCACCCTACCAAGATTTTATTCATTTGTGGGATACCACCTTTGCTTGGCATACATTCTCATCCTCTAATTTATCTGTAGTGTCACTGAGAAATGAAATTATTACTATATGTCATTTGCTGTCAAATAACCGACTTTTTGATGGGTTGTTTTCTATAGAGTGGAGTAGATGCAACAACAAGAAGCATTGAAAAACCTAGAACTTTGGATGATGCAACTGACATAAAGCCTTGGCAGTTGACTGAGATTGTGGACCCTGTTCAATGCAGGCTAGTAACCTTGCCAGACGTCTCTGATTCTGTTAGTAAGGTCTGTTGAAGGGAAAAATATCAAATATATATTCAGTTATCTTTCTTCCAGTTTTATTCTCAAGTTGACCACATTCAAGTTATATAGTAGTGAAATGATGCTGAAAATTTCCAAATTGTAAAATAATCAGAAGTTTATTTTGGATTTTTTACACCATGTGTGTATCATATGACATTGAAATGTGATGAATTGGGTGAAAATTTTTTTCCATACAATAAAATTGGTACTAACATAAAATTAAAGAATAAATAGGAAAAATGAAGTTGAAAGTAACATTAAAAAAAAAAGCTTAGTTTAGAATGTTTCAGGCGTTTCCCCATTTGTTAAATGACTTCTATCGACCATGATTGGTGTCATAGTGAAGGGGTTTCCTTTCATGCAACGGTTTGTATTTTCCATGAGTCCAGGTTGCTCGACTTCTTTACACCAATTCTGGTATTGGCATTTTGGCACTTGGCTACAGCGGTGTTCAAAAACTCTGGAAATGGACCCGAAATGACCAGAACCCTAGTGGAAAGGTAACAGATCGCCAGTCAGAAAAGTTTACCTTAATTGTCTTACATTCTGTTTGTTTTTGTATCAGTAGATTTTCTCTTTTGAGGAGAGTTCCTGAAGTTGTTGATGGTCTAAAGGCCACTGCCAGTGTTGTTCCACAGCATTGGCAACCAAACAGTGGTCTTCTTATGACTAATGATGTCTCAGGTGTCAACCTTGAAGAAGCTGTCCCATGCATTGCACTTTCAAAGAATGACTCGTATGTAATGTCAGCTGCTGGTGGAAAGGTTTCTTTATTTAATATGATGACATTCAAGGTATGTCTACAGTTGCATCTGTAGAAGTTATGTTGAATTTGGTCTTTCAGTGTCAACTATGGGGACTACATGGTCTTTAGGGAATGAAAAATAGTCCAATATGCAAAATATTGGATAATATATATTGGTGTCTCGCCCCTTGGTATCACAACGAAATTGGCCAATATTTAAAATATCAGCCGATATGCGTCATAGGTTTTTTAGTTCTATATTGATATGCATCACCCAATGCAATCAGTACCGATACCAATGTTTTCATTCATTATTGTATTTGATTCAGGTGATGACGACATTCATGTCTCCTCCGCCTTCTTCAACCTTCCTGGCATTCCATCCCCAAGATAACAACATTATAGCCATTGGAATGGAGGACTCGACGATTAACATCTATAACGTCCGTGTAGATGAGGCGAGTATTTTGTAGTTCTGGCTACCTCAACCTTTTCATTTTCTTCTTGTAGGTTTATTATTTGTGACCAAGTTTTTCTTTCTCCTGGCAGGTCAGATCAAAACTAAAAGGCCATCAGAAACGCATTAGTGGTTTAGCTTTTTCGACAAACCTTAACATCTTAGTTTCATCCGGTGCTGATGCTCAAGTAAGACATGTTTGCTCTTTCGTTGGACAGAAATGTGTGCCGTATAGTATTGGATTATTTGTGATAATAGTCTAGAAACCCTATAAAACTAACAGCAGAGTAAAGGGTGGTTCATTTTTTCCTTTATTTGGTTTTTTTTCCCTTTTAGTTGATGGGCATAATTCTTCAGGTCAGTCCGATTTACTGCTGCTTTTGCAATTGCAAAAATGCTGTGTTCAACAACGAATGCATGAAAATCAAAATATTGACTCTGCTCTGTGGCCTCTGTTTTTCTCTAATCAAATGCAGCTGTTTAATATTCCTCTTTTACTGGGTTGATTTGTCACCAACTCAAGGCAGCATAGGTTAGTTAATTGGCTCGAGATCACAGAGTGAAATATTGGCAACAGTCTTCTGATATTAATATTTCTCAATACTGGGACAATTGTGATAGGTTGTCAAATTAACAATATGCCACAATTTATCGGTTGAAGAACCCAATTTTTTTTGATATACCTGCCAATATTTGTTCCTCGGATTATGATCTGCAAATAATTTTTGTGCGTCTAATACACTTGATAATATTGTCACCCGATATGGTTGATAATATCTCCGCGACAATTCAGATATTTTCTTCTGTGCTCAAGATTATAGATGCATCCCCTTTGTGAACCCTGGATTTGTATAGAGATTTGCACGCACAAATCTCGTTACTATTTCAAATTTGAAAGACTAATCCATACTCGGGCTTGTGCTTATAGTCTCATTTCTCAGTAGAATAATTTTGTTGGGACTTGGGAGGTTTTCGTTGAGTATTAGCAAGAGTCCTTTTTTTACAGCTTTGTATTTGGAGCATCGACACTTGGGAGAAAAGGAGGTCAATTACAATTCAACTTCCGGCTGGAAAGGCAGCTGCAGGTGATACTCGGGTCCAGTTTCATTCCGATCAAATCCGTTTGCTAGTTTTCCACGAAACCCAGCTAGCAATATATGACGCATCCAAGATGGATTGCATTCGACAGGTATATTAATTTGCTGCTGCTTCTTTTTTCTCGATTATTTAGCTGTATGATTATTGTCTAAGTTCTCATCTTGCTCTGGTGCAGTGGGTCCCACAAGATGTGCTGTCAGCACCGATATCTTATGCGGTGTACTCATGCAACAGTCAGCTGATTTTTGCTACCTTCTGTGATGGTAACCTTGGAGTTTTCGACGCTGATAACCTGAAGCTTAGATGCCGCATCGCCCCATCAGCATACCTCTCTCAGGCACAGTTGAATGGGTAAATTCACCATCCATGCATATCCATTATAGTTCCATGCTATATTTGATTTTTTTCTCTATTGTGGTGACTCGACCCATAAAATATCGATACTCATATTGAAATATCTAACAATATGTATCAATATCAAATATATTAAAAGAAAACTTTTAAAAATTATAAGCTGACAAAAAATATCGGTCGATATATGCAATTTATCATCAATACAGCTACATGTCATGATATGGTTGTGATATCGAAGGATATCGATATCGTGAGACCAATACCAATGCATATCGGCTAATATTTTCATTTATTATTCTACTTTATTTAGGCCCCCCCCCCCCACCAAACAAAAAAAAATTAAAAAGAAAGTAAAATGGTACAAGTTTAGGGCTATGCTCACCTCTAGTCTCAGTGCTTTATCCAGTTTAGTTTGGTGGCAAGTGAGACCTTCAATTTTCAATGGGGCAGCACAAATAATCAAGTTATGTCTTCAACTGTGAGGATTTAATCTTGGTAATTTCAACAGTCGGAATAATACATTAAAATATATTGAAACCATTTTATAATCTTATCCGGTCAAGTTGTCACGATGAATCCTCCACCGTTGCAAGTATAGAAGGACTAGCAGTTGCCATGCACAAGTATTGAATCGTGACTCTCCCCATTAACCCACAAGCAATGGCTCAATTTTTCGGTGGGAGTGTTTGCTGTTTGGTGTTGTGTAGGCCACTAGACATTGTTTCCTTGCGTGGAAGGGCTCGCTTGATGCCTGGATAGGGCACTTGCAGGATGGTAGCTCCCTTTTTTGTTAATTTTGCATAGACAGAAAGACAGGTGTATGAAACTTTTGGCATGCGTAGGGTTCGGGAAAGAGTCAGACCCCTTTTAGACGCGATGTAACCCTATAGTATATAAGAGGCTACTTTCATAATCGAACTCGTGATCATTAGGTCACATGATGATAATTTTACCATCATGCTAACGTGATAATTATACGTTATGTTAAGGCTTTCCTTCTATCCTTTTGCCGTTATGATTGCGATCGATTATCCTATGGCCTTGTAGGAACCAAGCTGTGTACCCGGTGGTTGCTGCCACACATCCACTGGAGCCAAACCAATTTGCCGTCGGGTTGACCGATGGAACAGTGAAAGTAATAGAGCCCACAGAG
>JAOVVI020005159.1:5687-16799 GCA_028571085.2 Nepenthes alata
GGTGGAAAAGTGAGAAATTCAAGGGTGAAAAGAAAGGAGTGGAGTGCACCACTAGTGAGGAAAAAGAGAGAAAAATAGAGAGTGAAAAGAAAGGAGTGATTCCTGTTCACTCTGGAGAGGTTTTTCTTTATTGTTCTCGGGTGTGTGGCGGATATTATATCTCGGGGGGTTTTGTAACCAATTTTTCACATAATGGATTTGTTGTGAATTTTGTATTTCGTGAATTTTTCCTTGTTTGATAAGGATTTTTCACGTAAAATTTGTGGGTGCTTCTTCTTCCTCTTCTCTTTCACTGTATATAACGTTGTGTCATTTTATCTGACCGGCCTTTTGCCCCAACACGAGCAGCAATACATCTCCATTGGAACATGAAGTTCTCAATTCCTAGGCAGGTGTAGAGATTATGTGATAAAGAACCTCCAGCAGTAGAAGAAAATGATAAGGAAAAAGGCAGTCACCCTGTCTAAATCTTGTCTCTCCTTCAAAGAAACCAAGCAATTCTCCATTAATGGCGACTGAAAAGGATTTTGTTGTGATGCATTGCTGGAACTGAATCAAGGGAACCCCACTGGCTCAAAGGTGGTGGGAGGTGAGTCCCATTTGACCCAGCCATAAGCTTTCCTAAGATCAACTTTATTTCATAGCACAAATTTGTTTTCCTTTACTTTTGGTGCTTGCCATGAAAAAGCTCCTGAGCGAATATTCTTCTGAGCAACAAATGCAGCTTGGCATTTGTCGACTGAAATATTGAAAGTCCCTTTTATTCGGTTAGTCATAATTTTAGCACCTTGTTAAGTACATTGAAACGAGAAATTCGCCCAAAATCATTACTCTAGCTAGATGAGATGGTTTTGGAATATGGCTAATGGTAAACGTTTTGCCCTGTTAAAGCAATTTGTTATGTACGAGTGAGTATCGCACAACTTCGACAGAGGGAGGATGACTCATAATATCCCAAAAATATTTGAATAAAACGGCTGAAAATCCGTCACATCCATCTCCAATATTGGACAGTTCTTTCTCGATATGCTCTTCAGTTATTGGTTCAACGAGACCAACCTTCCTTCCGCTGTTCTAATACAAAACTCGGTATTTTTTATTAGGTTGTCATCGTGCTTTGCTGGAGTTGGAATCCATTTCTTCTCCTTTTTTTTTTTTTTTTTCTGTTGGGAAATTCTATAAGCGGAATCCATTTGTCATCGTCGCAGCTCCCCCGCGCTCCAAGATGGGGAGAACTTTCTTGGGCGTTGGTCTCCCCCATCTTACTATTTAATTTTTATCTTCTGTTTAAAAAGCTTCTATACATACATGTGCTGCTATATACACATACACACATACGACAGCAATATGCTGCAAATGCTTATCTCTGAAGTGCATGAAAGTATTGTGCATTTCAAGCATGGCAAATGACGATGATGTAACGTATATGTGGACATAAAGACATTACTTTGATGCATGGATACGCCACAAGAGGGTATGCTTTCCACGGGTACTTAAAATAGCCCTCAGATGTCGTCTGTCCTTTTGCTATAATTTCCTCTCAACTATAATACATGGAATATCATATCTCATGGTGTGACTGTTGCGTGCATCAATGATCACATAGCATAATCTGGAGAAATATAATGGAACAGCCATGTATACGGTTGCTGTTATGAGCCTTCTGTTTTTCCCTTCTCTCTTTTTCCCCTCCCCTGTTTTTCTTATTTTTTTTCCATTTTCTGTTTTTATTCTCCTTTTTCGTTTTACCTACCCCTTTCCTATTTTCAATTTTTGTTATTATGTTTTGCGTCTTCCCGTTTGATTCTAACTAAATTGGTGGGGCTATGACTACATATATGTAACCGGTCATTGCTATAGTAAGAGTAGGAAGATATTTTGCTCTCTCTGCATTTTCTCTTTCTGGGTCACTTTCCTCCTCTCTCTCTCTCTCTCTCTCTCTCTCTCTATCTCTCTCACACAAGTTTTTTTTTTACTCCCTGCAGTTTCCTCTCCCTTTTTCGCTTCTTACTCTCTGTCATTTTCCTTTTCCTCTCTTCCCCCTATCTGTTACATCTCCCATCCCCCTTCTTCCCCAGCACTCTCTCTGCGGTTTCATCTTCTTCTTCTTCGTCTACAGTTTGCCAAAGCTAGTACACGCACAAGTTGTCTTCATGTTATATGTTACTTGAAATTATATTATATTATATTGTATTGTACTAGAGATGGCGGGTGTTATTACAATAAAAACATTTATTTATCGAAATATAAAAGATGTGAATTAAATTATACAAGTACTAACCTGACTGGGCTGTAACAATAACAACTAAGATCAGATAACAAGAACAAATAGAAATAACAAAGATATTATACAGATAATCGCTGGCCCTGCTGATGTATTGAACCGTCCGTTCCTATTAGAAGCTGTGTTTCCTTCTCTACCACAATCCAACCCAGCCCAGGTCACTATATATAGCACAGAGTTGACAGTAATCACGAGGTGCACCCATTTTGCCACGTGTATATGACGGCCAACATTTTCCTACAACTAGTAGCGACTGCCTGCTGAAAGTGACACTCCGGGATCAATTTCTGTAACCACATATTATTAACCATTAAATAACTTTGGGAAAAGAGGTGTATATTTTTTACAATGAAAAATCTCATATTTTCCTATCATTTAATATGAAACCTATACATACATCTATAATTTTTATAGTTGTATTCATAAATATACAAATCAGATGATATATATGTATATATATATATATTATAAGAATTAGACTTGGCCACACGAAACTAAAGGCAAATGAAAAATATTGGGATAATTGCTGAGTGGAGGTTTCTTTTCATCTCTATATATGCTTTGGTGATAGCCTAGTGTTCCATGCAAGCAGAGCACCGTTGCCTGTTTGGATTTTTTTCATTCCCTCCACCACCCCCAGCACCTTTTTCAACGATGGATGTCTTCACTGTGCTTGACCCTCAACGTAATTGATCTGCTCGCCATAATTTGTTGATAAAATAATGGGTGGAGGACAGACAGCAGGTGGACTGAAGAGATCATGCGTTCTGCTTATAGGTATATATATCCCCCACCCCTTCACTGTGATTTTGTCATTTTGGCCACCACAGGCTACGCAAGGACGAGCAGTTGCCTCACTGCAATATATAATTAACATGTTTAAACCATGTAAGCAAATCATTGGTGTGTGTGCATGTATGAACGTGAAGTGATAGCCGGTATGGAAAGGTTTGCGTTCAAAGGAGTGGCGTCCAATCTGGTGACGTATCTCACGGACGTCGTCGGCATGACCAACTCATGGGCCGCCAAAGCGGTGAACAGCTGGTGTGGATTTACGTCCATCGTGCCACTCTTGGTGGCGCCACTTGCCGAGTCCTTTCTGGATCATCATTCCACCATTTTGGCCTCGTCCTTCTTCTACGTCGCTGTAAGTAATTAATTTGTTCTGATTAATACACTAAGTCCGCCATGTGGTAACTTTTGACCTCTCTCGGCTAATTGCACCACGCGGCTGTGATTGAGCTAAATTATATGTAATAAGTATCGTTGTGGAGAAATAAACATACGGTTACAGAGGAATAAAACCGTAAAAATATGACCTGTTTTTATTTGATTTACATAATATTAATCTATGAAACCGTAAATTTTGATCATCAGCTTTTTATAGATTTATATAATTTTTATTTTTCTTTTGACAAAGGGGGTGTTAAATTTAATTTAACAGAAGTTTTTTTTTTAAATAAATTTAATTTAACATGTACGGTCCGTACATATCATCTGCAAGATGATCGTCGTGTTCAAGAGTAATCGCATATTTGTCTTTTTGATATATTATTATTATAGGATGTAAAGGTTGCATTTTTAGTGGTGTTTGTAGCGATTTGAATATTCTTTTTTTTTTTTAAAAAAAAAAAAGCACTTGAAACTTTTTCAAATTGGGTTTATGGGCTATTGTTGAAAAAAAATTATTTGAAATTTGTTTTAAAAAATATATATATAACATCCAATAGAAAACCTAAATCAATATAAAATAATCGAGAAAACAATGGAGTTGTAACTTTTTTTAAAAACAAAAAATGTTTCCAAATAATTTTATTTTGAAAACTTGTTTAAAAATAAAATTAAGAGCATCTTATAAGGATCATTGATTTGATTTTTAATAATTTCTCTAAAATCTATATCAAGTGTACCTTTTCCTTCCTTTTTTTTTTTCCCCTTTTAAAAACAATTATTGCAAAGTGGTTGTGCTCCACCGGATTCTAGCTCCATGCTGTCAAGTTGGGCAGCGCAGGCTCACCATGAAATGTTGTGAATTTTTTTTTATTTTTTAAAGTTTTTTTAAAATTATAACGTTAGATATAAATCCAACAGTCAGTGAATCATGATTTAACCACCATAGGATATAAGAGAAAGCCTTTTTGAATAAAATTTATCAGCAGCTATATCTAATATTGTAAGAGTTAAATGTTTAAAATTATAAATTAATTGAATTTTAGCTATATAATATTAAAGAATTTAAATTTTTTAATTTTTTTAATATGTTATTATAACGCCCTTAATCAACCGATCTAAAGTTTAAATAATAAAAACTGTATTTTCTCAATACATATTTCAGCATAAAATAAAAGGAAGCCTATATGAAATCCACGCTTCAGCCTAAAAGCATTTGAATAAGATATGGTAGTTGGAAACCACCGCAAGGCCACCGCAAGATATTGATTTTTTTTAGACTAGTGGATTCTTTAACACAATACCACTTTGATTAGAGAGAAAGGCAATTCCTGGCCATATAAATTAGCCAATCTTAATAACGTATGGCCGGGAGTGTTAGTGGGACGATCTAATCATCGTTTCACCAAGCATCATTTCTCGTCCATGGCATCCAAGACAAAATCCACTAGCTTTTCTGGTTTTTGTCTCCGTGCATGTTGGATTAACGAGTGTTATCGGCTGTCAGCATCCATCACCCACAAAACATGTTCCCTTTTTCCTTCAAGCATGAAAATGGTATTCAAATTCACATCAAGCATCAGTGCTAATAGGACTATCCACTTGGAAGATAGCCGAATATACAACCTCTGCTGTAAAATTAGATCATTTTAGAAGTTGTTAATTTTGGAGAACCTTCGTTTCATTAGACGAAGAACAAAAAACAATTAGACGGCAATCATAAACAAAAATTACGTCAACTTGGACGCTATATATGTGAAGAGCTAGGCGAGTGTAAACTCGGTAATAAGAATCAGGCACTGTCCAATGACGAAGCGAGGGAGGTTAATATACGGTCGCTCTTGAGTAACTAAAACATAAAAGTTAGCTCCTTTTACTAACCAAAATATGTTTTGCTACGTGGTTTGTGGCCAGGGGCTGGTGGCTCTGACATCCACGGCCTTTGATCGGACAGGGAAGACCACCTCTTTCTCCTTTCTGTTTTGGTGTCTCTGTCTAATTTCATTAGGCCAAGGCGGCTACAACCCATCCTTGCAAGCCTTGGGAGCAGATCAACTTGAAGAGGAACGAGACTTATTGCCATGTGCTATTAACAATCAAACACAAAACAAGAGGAGTTCATTCTTCACATGGTGGTACTTTGGTGTCTGCACCGGAAGCCTCTTTGGTGTCTCACTCATGTCCTATGTTCAGGACAGTTTTGGTTGGGGCTTGGGCTTTGCCATACCTTCTATAGTTATGATCACCTCCGTTTTGCTGTTTTCTTGGGGGAGCCATTTCTATGAAGACATCCATGCTGGGCACTTGGTTTACAAGCCTTTCAGGACGGTTCTTCAAGCCCTGAGGGCTGCAGCTTCAAAGGCGTTCAACTGCGAAATTCCAGTGTCAGATTCAGACAAACCTCATGCTGTGGAGTTGGAGTAAGCACGTCTTCCTTTTCCTTTCTTTGAGTAAAGTTTATCAATCTCTACAATGAAGAAATGCAAGATAGTGATTCCCCCTAGAGCAATTGCCTCAAGCACTCCCTCCCAAATTGATCATCGCGTAACTCTTTCCATGGAACTCTCATGAGTATTGCACCTTCCCTTTGCAGAGTAATCACTAAAAATAGTCACTTCTGCTCACTTTCCTCGTCACTTCTCTCTTAGAAGTACACACGATGCTTGCAAAAGTTGCTTTATGGCATCTGTTTCTAACAATCAATATGTCATTAGGCACTTTCAATAGTGTTTTTATGCTGCTCAATAACTGAAGTAATGAGTGTCAAATACTATATAGGTTTTATTGATAATTTGACATCTCGGATTGTTCTTTTCTTGTTTAGGCTGCAACAGAAGCCTCTATGCAACCAGAATTTTGTGGGTGTTGGAGAATTGGATAAATGCTCGAGCTGTCTATTTGAAAATGGTAAGGCAGTCATAAGGCTGCTTCCCATATGGACAATGTTGCTGATATTTGCAGTCATTTTCCAGCAACCAGCCACATTTTTTACGAAGCAAGGCATGACAATGCAGAGGAGCATAGGAAGCAACTTCAAGATCCCACCGGCTACCCTCCAAAGTGCTATAACCGTGTCAATTATCGTACTAATGCCCTTATATGACAAGCTCTTAGTCCCTCTTGCAAGGGCATTCACACAGAACGAGAAGGGTGTGAGTGTGATGCAGAGAATGGGGATCGGAATGTTCCTATCAACCATAGCAATGGTGACTGCTGCTCTAGTTGAAGAAAAGAGGCTTCAGTTAAGCATAAATGTGGAATCAGAAACAGTGGGATTGAGCATCTTTTGGTTGCTACCGCAATACATACTCTTGGGAATTTCAGATATTTTTACTGTCGTTGGGATGCAAGAGTTCTTTTATGGTGAAGTTCCGGTTGAGATGCGAACAATGGGGATAGCATTGTATACAAGTGTGTTTGGTGTAGGAAGCTTCATGAGTGCCCTACTCATCTCTCTAATCGAACTTTTTACTCGTCATACTTATGGTGCAGAAAAGCATTGTTGGTTCTCAGATGACATGAGAGAAGCCCGGCTAGACAAGTACTACTGGTTATTAGCCTGTCTTAGCAGTTTCAGCATGCTATTATATGTAATCTTGTGTAAATTTCATAAAAGCACGAATGCTACTTCTAATTAATGCATCAAATATCTTGTTCACTCTAAATTTCTGCTGTTGATAAAGGTTTTCAAATAGGCATGACTAAGAAAAAAGGAAATGGAAGAGGCCATGACAAATCAGACTTGATGGACATGGCAAAGGCATATGAAATATTGAATGGCCTTTTCTCAATTTGATGTTTTCCATAAGCTTGAATGCAGTAAACATTTCATTTCTACTTCATTAATGGTAGTCTCATGGGGTGGGTTCATACAACAAACTAAAGTATTGGAATTAAGTTCGATCCCTCATGCAATTCGTTCTTAATCATTTACTTGAAGGCAACCTCAAGAACATTCAGGGAGTAAGCATGGTGTCAAAATTGATCAGAGGTGTGAAGGCACTACTTTTTTGAAAATTCCTTCTTTTATTATTTTCTTAGTTAAGAGATTTTCGATTGTTAATGGGAAGAATTTTCAAATAGGATGCGACTGTGAATAAAGGAGCTAAATTCTAATTCCGATCATGGCAATTGGAGATAATGAATTCATTCCAATATGAATGTAAAAGGAAGGGATGGGTATCCTATTCTTGCCCATTGCATTATTCCCTTCCAATAAACATAAATAATTCAAGTCCACAAACCAAATTGGTCTGGAATAAAAAAAAAAAGATTATATTTTCATGCATACTCTGTCCCGCAATCACACCTATTACCTTTTAGAAGGGGCCTTACTTACTGCAACTGTAAACTGGAAAACCATTATTTATTTACTTTCCACTATTGGATCTACCACAAAGATAAAATTTTAGATTTTCCATATATGCTTTGTTAAAGAGATATGTCATTAATTTGGTATAAAAATGGTGGCATGTTGTATAAAGCTTCTACATGATGGAGTATAGAGAGGACAAAATATATGATTCTTATTCTGTAACATAGCAAGATTATTTTCTTATTTGAACACATAATGTCCAAATTACAGTAAAATAATCATACTTATAGGAAAATTTAATATCTAATTAAATATTGTTCCCACTACCTTGTTATATTTAAAGCAAGTTGGGAGTTCTGTAGAGTCATAACCAAAGCTATCTATAAATATCAAGATAGAATTCGTTATATCATAATTAGTAAATTGCTATATAGTGCTCGGTTCATATAATTTTAAGCACACGATGGTTTTTACCAGCCAACTCCTCTCCTTTTTATGAAAAATTTAGATCTGTTTTGGTAAAGTTGTTAAATTTCGTGTATCATCTTAATAATATTTGAGGTGTGGGACTTATAAGAAAGCAATTCAACCCAACGGTCAGTATTTGACCATCCTGTTCACCTTCATGCAAGCAATTAACATAGCCTTTGGCAGAGGATTCATCATCATATTTTCCCATTATGGCCAATACAAATATTCTTCAGGTGAAATTCTTTTCGTCTCAAAGACTTCCCGTGTCCAACTATACTTGGCATCAGTGTACTTGAAGTGATAATGATACTGAAATTCTAAAGCGATGGATGGCTCTCTGACTATCTCTTCTTACTTCTGCTCCCAAGTCATGCATAAATGCCTTTCATAAGACTCCGTATTTCCCTAAAAACAGTGTACTGTGCCTCAATCATGTACGAGCAACACACTTCCAGAACTCTTGACTTCCATAAAGCAGCTCCCCTTGAAATTGTCTTCTGTCCTATAGGAAGACTTCCTCGGATAGTGTCACCATATAGATCTGTACCTGCGTAACCAAACAGCACAGTTTCACCATTATCAAAACAGAGGAAAAATTTGGACGTACCTCTGAATTACTTGAGGATCTACTTTACTACTGATTAATGTTCCCAATGGAGCAAGAGAAAAATCAGGCTCACCACACGAACATCTTGTGCAATGTCCGATCTGTTACTGACTACCCACAGTGATGGCGTAAGAAACTTGCTTCATTTTCTCCTGATCTTTCTCACTTACAGGGCATAGGCTTGCTAGCGGAGAACTCACCGGTTCACACCAGATCATGTGGAAATGTTCATGGACTTTATTAGTATACTTTTGCGGCAGTCATATAGGTTACGGTTTAACCTAGATACACACAACCCGGCACATCGGAATAAAACCCGAATCCCCCGTCAACCATCAATTACCAAACTTGTGAGCACAAGAAATACAACAATATACAACGATTCTTAATATGAAAAACTCTTTTTAACTAAGGAAATAATATAGGATAAATTTTAAATAAATTCATTATAAAAGTGCCGGCTATAAGAACCCCTTCTGAAATCATTTCACTACAATCCCGAGTGAGAAATGAGTGATTATAACCCCTAAATATACCTAACAACCCATAAGAGAAATATAACATGAAATATAAGTAAATAAATGAAAATACGCTTCAAGAAATTACCTCCCAAATGACGTACCCAACCTTGGTAAAGAACAGAAGTTAAATCGGACCTTAACCGGATGCCGAATCTTTTCCCTTCTTCTCTTCTCCCCTCCTCTCCTTGTGCGACGCTCCTTGTGTGAGAATAATTTCAAATTTTTTACCCTAAAATGCATTTGACGTGTTTTATACTACAAACCAACGCTCGAACGTCAGTCAGGTGCGACTCGAGCGCAGGTACCATTGGAATCGATGCTTGAGAGAGCCTCGAGCACAGTGTTTGGGTCATCAATTTGGAATTAGCATTCAAACGCGACTCAATCGCCATCAATTTAGAATCCGCATTTCATGCCTTTGTCGTACACACCAACAATTCAATTATCGCACGTACCTTGCGCAATCTTTTATTTGTTATGATACTCATAATGGAGTAACAAAAATCTAATAATAACTTCGTTAGATTCACTGACAACTTGATTTGGAAGATGCAAGAGCATTGGTGGACTTCTGATTCTAGTATATAAAAATTAGGAGCTTGTGATTTGGTACTTGAAGTGGAATGATTGACGACTACAGCCCTATTTCACCAGAATTGGAGAAACTAATGATGAGTTAGTTAGTGGTAGAACTACTGACACCATGGAACAAAAATAAAGATAGAATGGTGAAGATGAAAAAGAAAAATCAAAATTTTTATTTTTTAAGAGTCTTCAATTCTATATTTTTTTCATGATACAAGGACTCCATTAATAAAGTATCAAGTTGGAGCCTTTTAATTTTCAAATTCAATATCAAAACTTAACTCATATTAAATTACTTAGGGATAAAATAATAAAAGACATTTAATATTTCTAATCAAAGTTAAACTCTAATTAATTGCATTAAAACTTAGGGACACCATAATAAAAAGACATTTAGAATTTCTAATTAATTTTCAAATTCCATAATTAATTGGGATTAATTTCTCAGCAACTAACACTAAAATTTCAAATGAATGGTGATGCGTACCAGAAATTCGGATTGTCCTACGGGTCAGGGGTCACAAATCGGATCTTCTTGTTGGTCGATCTGACGTAGATCCATCTTTATAGTCTTGAATCTGAGTTATGTACAACACAACTGAAAACTAACGGTCAGAGGTCGGAAAAAATTATTCCCACCGTAAAGCCTCTGACGCTCAAGTCAGAAATCTTTCCAAAAATATAGAAAGATAAATGAATGGTGTATAGTTGGTGGGTAGAGTGTTTTGTGGAAGTCATGCTTCCAAGAATAGAGAGAGAATCTCTTCTTTTTAGATACCTGGATTGAGACGGCTTTTTAGGATGTGGATCTTGACGGAGCACATGGCTCAGGAATTCGATGCTTCCGGCTTTTCGGAGTGGACTTTGAGGGGATACAGAACTCAGTTGGCCACACCATTGGCACAGATCCAAGCCTTCTGGCCATTTCGGCCATTTCTTTCCCTTCTCCTCTTGGAGATTTTTGGAGGTTTTTCTTACAACTTTTCTTCTCACTTTTTTCTTTGGATGAGATATATATATAGACGGCGTCCATAGTTAACCGCCGTAGTTAACCACCCATCACACTTATCCGTAACTAACCATCGAAGATAACCGCCATTGGATTGGATAAAGTGATTTTGAACGGTTTTCTTGGGTCGGGTTTTACTGAACCCATCAA
>JAOVVI020005160.1:0-16799 GCA_028571085.2 Nepenthes alata
AGGAAAAAAGAGAGAGAGAGAGGAGAAAGCAGAGCAACGTGAGAGAGGGGGAGGAGAAGAAGAGTAGCATGCATGAGTGAGAGAGAGAGAGGAAGAAGAAAAAGAGAAAGGAGGAGGAAGAAGAGGCACGCAGGGGAGAAGCAGAAAGACAGCAAGAGAGGAGGGGAAGGCAGGGTGCACGAGGAAGAGGAGAGAGAGGGCATGTGAGGAAGAAAAGAGAGAAGGTAGAGCTTGGATAGTTCGAAGTATCATTTTATCAGATCTACTTGGTATAAGGTCGAGACAAGTATTTATAAATTGTTGCTTTGATTTATTTTAACATCTAATATATTTTGACTGCCATTTGAAAATTTTACTTACATGCATGTTATGCTTATACATATCTGTTTGTTATGTACACTCATGTATGATTTACTGGTCAATTCAGGGTTTTGTTCGGATTTTATAATTTTTAGAGGGCTTTACTATTTCATAAAAGTCTTTAAAAAATTTGATATTACCCAAGGATTTATGGTCACTTTCTGTTATTAACCACTATCTCTATGGTGAGGCCGTATCTGTGACTATCTGTTATTAATAACCATCTCTGCAGTGAGGCTGTATCTATGGCTATCTATTATTAACTACTATCTCTAAGGCAAGGTTATATTCAAGTTATCTATTATTAACTGCTGTCTCTGTAGCAATACTGTATCTATAAATATCTATTATTAACCATCATCTCTATTATGAGACTGTATTTTTGACTATTTGTTATAACCGATGTCTCAGTGATGAGACCATATCTATGGCTATTAGTTAAAAGCATCGTATTTATGGTGCGGTGCCATATCTATGGCACCTCTCTCGATGGGAAGACTCTGTTCTCTTTCCATCGACAGAAAAATTTGAGTTTTCTTTATAGTTGACCCGTATTATCTGTCTAATATTTGAACGGAGATTTTATAATATATTCAAACATCTAATTTATATATGTTATCAATTTTGGAACCTGTTTATAGACCCTCTTTCTGTTTTATCAAACATGTTATTATATATATATGTGTGTGTGTGTGTGTGAAACTTATTAAGTATTGGGTTCATATTTTTTATTTTACCTTTTCAGATTAGAATGATTGGACACTTTGTAGGAGTTGGACGAGATTTAACGTGACATAGCATATTTAATGAGTATCATATCTTTCTAGATTGCTAGTATTGGATGTGTTATGTTCCTTTTTTATTGGGTTTGTTATGGAATGTATCTTTGGATATTGGAATTTGCTAAGAATATGCCTCTGGTCAGTGTACTAAGAATTTATTAGAATTATTGTACTATATAGATGAGTTATTGTTATTATTTGATTATTTTTTATGATTATTTAGAGTAGGTCATGATTATATTATTTGAATAGTTATCTAATGAGATTCTGTGCAGGTTATGATTAGGTGTCATGTATGTTTGATTTGTCACTCTAGGTTTGGGATTTTGTTGTTTATTATTATATTTCTTTAAAATTTTAATTTTGAGAAATATTATTTATGGATTAGACCTACTTTGTCCGGATTCGTGACAAAAGTAGTATTAGAAAAAGTCATAATAAAAAAGTATTTTAGATCAGTTTTAGGTCAATTTTGGAAACGTTATTGATTGAATTTTTTGTATAATAGGTGAATATTATGACGGACAATAGGAATATTAGTGGCAGAAGATCGTTCTCAAGCCAAGAAGACAATATCAGAAGCAGAAGATCAATCTCAAGTCGGGAAGATGCTAGGAGTAAGAGATCGGTCTCAAGTCATGAAGACGATTATGTTACTATGATAAGTCGCATGAACAACATGATGGATAGGATAATCCAGCGGTAGGATCATGATATGGCTACCTTGAGAAGGATGGTCGAGTATGGATAGCATAGGACACCATTTGATCGGTTCAAAGTCGAGCACATTCCAAAATTTTTGGAAGAATCTGACCCGATTAAATGTGAGAACTCGTTAAAAAAGTTGAAAAGAGTGATTGAGCTTATTATTTGTCTAAAAGAGGATAAAGTAAGATTTATTGTGTACAAATTGGACAACAAAGCTATCAGATGGTGGGACTCACAACACCATATCTTGGGTCAGAAAAATAAAAAGATAGCTTAGGATGTCTTCCGTTAGGCATTTTTGGAGAAGTTTTTTCCTTTGACCATTCGGGAGATTAAAGGAGCTAAAATTTTACAACAAAGAAACAGGACGTTAACCGAGAATGATGCACAATTTACAAAATTATCTTGGTTTGCTCTCTATTTAGTTGCAAATGAGGCCTTGAGAGCCCAGAATATTTGCGGGGAATACAAGATTCAATTCAGAAGTATTTGGTGCCGCTCCGATTACGAACTTATAGTGAGGTGCTGGACCAGTCCCTATTGATCTAGTAGAGTAGCTTTGGGAGAAACATTTTCAGAAAAAATTAGAGCATCAATGTCAGAGCTCAAAGGGTGGAGGCTCTCGTTTGATATTTCATTTGACACCTAGAAGTCAAGATAAAGAAAAGTCAGTTGCAACAAAATCTTCTCCTTTGAGGTTGCAGTTCAAGAGATCTGCATGTGAATTTTGTAGGTCAAATCATACGGGATTAGTCTGCTTCCATCAGAGTGGAACTTGTTTCAATTATTATCAGATGGGCCACTTATCTAAGGAGTGTCCAAACCCGAACCGTTCAGATAAGAGGCCGGTGGCTCCATGCAGGGCATTTGCAACCACAACTCATGATGCTAGAGACAATCCCTCAATCATGGGAAGTAATTTGCAGATTTTTTATTCTTTGGCACGTGTGTTGATTGATCTTAGGGCTACACATTCATTTTTGGCCCCAAGATTTGTGTGTAATTTATGTATGCCTCCCCAATATCTAGATTGTGCGTCGATAGTGTCTACCATGGTGGGTAAGTCCCTATTGGCTAATATTATGTACCTTCGATATCCGGTTTGGGTCTGTGGCTATGAATTAATGGTGGATATAATTCTACTCGATATTCTGAACTTTGATGTGATTTTGAGGATCGATTGATTGGTGTGTTGTCATCCTACCATAGATTGTTTCAGTAAGGTAGTTTTATTTTGTATTTTGGGGTATGAGTCCTTCAAGTTTCAAGGAAGGATTAGTAAGGAGGTTCTGGGGTTGATCTCAACGTTGTATGTCAATCATATGATGAGAGATGGATGCCGAGCCTTTCTGGTATATATGGCCATATTTGGGAATCAATCTATGGTTGTTGAGGATATTGCAATCAACTGTGAGTTTGAAGATATTTTTTCCGATGAGTTGCCCAAATTGCCACCATATTAGAAGATCGAATTTGCTATCAATATTATCCCTAGATCTGTGCCTATTTCGAGGGCTCTGTAATGTCATGCTCTGAACTTTAATAAGTCTAATTAATTATTATGTATAAAACTAAAAGTCCCAAAAATTCAAGTGTGACCAATTCCAAGAAAATAGGACCCGACAAAATCAAGCATACACAAAATCTTATCAGACAACCGTCCGAATAATATGAATATGATTTATTCTAAGTATCGTAAAGGACATATCTTAACATGACAACAACTTATCTACATTTTATATATGTACATATTAAACTAACCGGTCCTTACACATTCCAAAGGCCTACCCTCAGTCAATTTCCATTATCCAAAAATAACAAAACCAATAGCAAATTCAATCCAAACAATAGAGAAATACAACTAACGCTATCTGAGATGTAACAGATGCTCAACTCACTGGGTCACGTGACACCATGTTAGATCTCACCCAACTCCTACAAAGCATCCCAACGCTCTATGAATCTGAAAAGATGAAAGTATGAAAATGTGAATCAAAGGCCCAACAAGTACCGTCATAAACATGCACAAAAAACAACATATGCAAATCGGATGGAGAATCCATAAATAAATATTAAAACATACGATAGATACAAATCCCATATTGGTGATATCAGAAGCCAAATCCCCAACAAACCCAAAGTAGAATCTCATTGTACCATCCAGCTAATACGAATGCATACAAATCATTCTCTGAAACCCAGCACATAATCAAAGGCCACGGCACACCCACATACATAGAAGTCACAACAAACCCACATAAATAAAGGCCAACAACAAACAGAATCCCAATTTGCATATCATAACGGCTACATTTTAGGTCAGCAAATCTAGATCATCTCATATCATTGACTTCATTATCTTGATTAAATTTTAGGCCTACGATTTCATACCATTGGCTATCAGCTCAACTACATTTTAGGTTTACTGCTCTCGATCATCTCATGCCATTGGCTACTAGCCTGGTTATATTTTAGGCATGCAACTTTCGATCATCTCATGTCATTGACTATCAACCAGATTATATTTTAGGCATATAGCTCTCGGCCGTCTCACATCATTAACTTTTGGCTCGACTATATTTTAAGCCTGCAACTCGACCAGGCTGTATTTTAGGCATCAACTCTAAGCCATACTATTTTTAATATCGGCTGAATTTTAGACCTACAGCACTTGGTCATTCTATTTTCAATGATGGCTACATTTTAGGCATGCAACACTTGACCATCATATTTCCAATAACGGTTGCAATTTAGGCATGCAGCATTTGACCATCCAATTTTTAATAACGACTGCATTTTAGGCCTACAACACTCGATCATCCTATTTCCAATAATGGCTACATTTTATGCCTACAACACTTGGCCATCCTATTTTCAATAATGATTGCATTTTAGGCTTACAGCACTCAGCTATCCTATTTTCAATAATGGCTACATTTTAGGCCTATAATTCTCGGCCATCTTATTTTTAATATCAGTTGCATTCTAGGCCTATAACTCTTGACCACCATATATCAACCCACTAGGGCCTTTGATTCCCATATCCCCACGCATATATTGACCCACTGGGGTCTCGAACCACTTTGGTCTCACACATGTACCAAACCACAGGGTCTCAGACCCCACCCATTTTCCATACAGATATACTGATGTAAAATATGTATGCAAAATACATCATGTACTAAAATAAACCAGAGATAGGGCAAGATGATACTTACCTCGACTATATTCCAAGCAAGTTTGTCAAAAGCATACTTTGAGGTACACAAACCGCATGCTTCTCTCTCCTTTTCGTGTGCACCCCTTCTCCGTCTTCCTCTTTTCCTCTCCTACTGTGTTGTTCCTCTGTTCTACCCTTCAAATTTCCCCTTCATTGACGTCAATTTTGGCATGGACGATGACCTTGGACACTGCAATGACGGCTCTACAACTGTGACAACTCTGGCAACAACGATCAACAGTGCATGCAAGCACCATCAATGTCTCCCTTCCTTACTTCTCCCATTTACTCATCTCATTATTCAATTGATTTTTTTTTCTAAAATCGGCACATGCAAATATACAATTGGTGTCAACAAAGAGAAAGGAAAGATTTGCTTGCCTAGATTTCACCTATTTCCTTCAGCGACGACTAGCTCGCGATTTCCTTCCTCCACCCATACCACTGCGAATATTAGAGGGTAGATCACAAAGAGGCTTCGTTGGTCTTCCATTTTCTAACACCGATTTCCTTTGAACGGCGTCGCTACAACTCCTCGTGCTGCCTTCCCCTTCTACCTCTTCTTCTTCCCTCTCTTTCTTCTTTTCCTTTCTCTTTTCTTTCTTTCTGTTCTACCGCACTGGCCTTCTCCCCCTTTCAATGTAATATATTATTATTATTATTATTATTATTATTATTATTATTATTATTTCAATTTCCTTCTTCTTTTCCTTTACCCTCCCATTTATAATCTAATCGGTACTCAGATATCAATATCGGCACATCTCAGGGGCCAACCCAATTGATCCGAATATACTTTAAAATTTTACAATCTATATATAATTTCTATTATATCCAGATTACTCAAAATAATTATTTTTATCCAAAATAAATCAAATATAGAATCGGGATATTACACATAAAAAATAGCCCCATCTAAGTTGAATGAATTAAAATAGCAGTAATAGGATTTGTTGGAGGAGGGATTTATTCGGCCTCATGTTTCACCGTGGGGCATTCCCATATTATTTGTGGGAAAAAAACATGGATTTATGAGATTATGCGTAAATTATCGAGAGCTGAATAAGATTACTATTAAGGAAAAGTATCCCCTCCCGATAATTGAAGATTTATTTAATTAGTTGTATGGAGATTGAGTTTTCTCAAAGATTGATCTGCATTACGAATACCACTAGTTAAGGATTAAGTGGGAGGATGAGCCTAAGACAGCTTTTAGGATGTGGTATGGCCATTACGAGTTTCTAGTGATACTATTTGGGTTGACGAATGCACCAGCATCCTTTATGATTTTAATGAATTGAGTTTTTCAATCATCCCTGGATTAGTTTGTGGTGATTTTTATTAATGATATTCTGATTTATTCAATGTGTTTTAAGGAGCATGAGGCACATTTGAGCATAATAAACATGTTCGAACATAGTCCAAATACAAGGCTGATACTTATCAAAATATATAAAACTTCAATCCAATCAACGTTCGAACTCCCTGTAATATATTCAAAGCCCACTAATTTGAAAAGATAAGAAAAAAATGTGAATCAAAAGTTTAACAAGTATTGGCATATAATATAACAAATAAATGTATCCAAAATCAAGATGATGGTCGATAAATATATATAAAATGCGTAAAATCACAATCCAAAAGCCTGTCAACAAAAATTTAAATGTGGTCTTGTACTTAAAAGTATAATCTAAAACTAAAGCCACATGTTCTAATTATACGAGACCAACAGAATCCCAACTGTGGATAAAACTTGTAAACCTCTAACTTGAACAGTATTCAAAATGTGACATCCTGTGAATTAGATTAAAGAAAGGAGAAGGCAAATACGAAATAATCATAGAGGATGCATCGGATGAACATCAAGTGGTTGAACATCAAATACAAGTCAATTCAAGTAAAACATACTTAATATCTAAAATATGCATAAATTAGAGAGTCAAAGACCGAAAAATTAACTTATAAAAGGGTTATATGTATTCTCGGTAATATAAGGCCATATCAACTACTATGTAGACCTATAGCTAAGGTCGTCTATATGCAATATCCAATAAATGATAACAAAGCCACTATCTTTTATCACCCGTGAAATTGGTACACTTCTTAAATATGATATATTAGGATATCTTAATATATAAATTTTATTCAATTTCTTACAATAATTTTCATAAAGACAAATCGAAAAGGGCCTCTATATTATATATCATAAAACTTTTCCTCTATGGTAGAAAATGTCAAAACTTCCACTGAGAAAGGTTAAATCACAAAACTTTTCCCTCAAAAAAGGTTACATATCAAATCACATAACGAAGATAGAGCCAAACCTGAAGTATAATACATCGATACTACATGCACGGCCCATATGTAAGTTTTTATGACTTTTTCTTTACAAATATACTTATGAATATAATACCTCAGATTCTTACCCATTTTTCATAAACAAATAAAATCTTTGGATATTAGCAAAACAAAAATAAAATCTCAAATCCTCTAGTAAATCTACATGCATGTGCGAGTAGAATATGTGAAAAAAAGTAAAATGACATGTACGTACATTAAAATCACCAAATATAAGTAAGAACGATTGAAAATGGAAACATATCAAGAATAAGGCGTAATGATACTTGTATTAGCCTCTAACCAAATAGATCTGACAAAAAAATATTATAAATTACCTCTTCTCCTCTTTCTCACTCTTTCTTCATCTCTTTCTCCCTCCTTTCTCTTCTTTATTATGCAAAATAACTAAACAATATGTGTCAAGCCTTATATAACCGAATAAAATGCATCAGGTGCCGCGCCAAACTTCATGCACGCACAAGCTATCACGTCCCCAAATCCCAATCTTGTCATTAATATTTTAAATTATAATATCATCATTAATTTTTTACCAATTATTATAATTTAACCAAATAGTCATCTAATTTACTTTTAGACGTGAATTTCACATTAATACCTCAATATCTTGACCGACCATAACAATAGAAAACAACCATACACATAATCTAAAGATTTGCCATATCATTATGTGGCTTCGACACCCACCCAAACAGTGACGCTAAACCTTACGTAAGAAATTATACCTGTTATCAATAATCAAAGTTTACAATTTTGTGAAAATGAAATTTATAACCACTACTATCTACTAACTGATATCCAATATTATGAAACTAGATTAAATATTACTACTTCCATACAAAGCTTAGTTAATCGATAACTATCACATGATGCACAAGCTGCTGTTCAAAACCACAATAAATCATTATAAATATTCTAAAGCTAAAAATACAATATTAAACATGCTAACTACTATTCGAAACTATAAATTAACAATAAAAATTCATAATTTTAAATTCTAAATTTTTTAATAGCTTATCCATCAATCCTACTTGTCTGGAATGTACCCAAGCCTCTCATCTAAAGGGGCTAGTAAAAAAAAATAATGAGTAAGTTAAAAGTTTAGTAAGACATATAATTTAATAAATGATCATATATAATTTATATTTAAAACATAACGGAAGAACAATGAATCATCATTGGATGCAGTGATATGAAATTTTCATAATACTTATTTGAAAATTTTAGATTATACTTTTTCATAATTCTTTTCATACTCCTAATCATTTCTTATTATCGAAACATGCTGAACATTGATTTTCTAAGAGATCAAAAGCTAGTAGGCCTTACTGGCTAAAACAGAGGATAATCAAAGTCTGATTTATATTTATTTTCATGCAACCACATATCATATGCTATTATTTAAGACCCGTAGATGAGCCGTCATATATATGATCCTATAGATTGGATTGAACGCCTCTTGTTTCCAGTGAATGATAGGTTCGAATCTCAATATACCACTATAATATATTAAAGTATGTCATAATATACTATCCACTGAAATATCACCACGATCCAATATATATTCTTAAAAAAACTTTATACTTTTCTTCATAATTTGTAGTTTTCAAATCCAAAAAAATAGTTCATAATTTCTTAATATAATTATAGAGTTTTTTATATAATTCTGTAAATTCTTAACATATAATAATTATATTCATTGTAGAAATTTAGTTATGATGAATTTTAAAATATGGGACACTAATTTAGCATAATAGTACAGCAAGTTTAGCAAAAAATGTAGAAAATCAATATATTTATATTGCTACAACAATTGTTTCTTAACATGTAGGGCTATTTGCTTACATTCAGGACATGCAAATATATATATTTAAAGTCTAGAATATTTTATAACAAGAGATCTGAAATTCATCAAATATAAGATCACTTAATCATGAATTTAATACATGTATGTAGAAAAATTTTAGAAATCAGTTAACTTATATACTATACATGAGTTTAGAAATGCATTTTTGTAACAAAATGAAGAGAACTACACATGCATGTTAGAAAATATCATCATAGTTTTGAAATCATAACATGCATAAGTATTGGAATAAGAAATGCTTAAAGAATTCAACAAAGAATAGCAACAAGATAAGAAAAACTCAGAATATACTTGTCTTAGCTTACTTCTCATCAAATTCTAGCTTGCATCCACTTAATTTGAATTTTTGAGGCTTCATCTCTTTCTTCTTTCTCTTCTCTTTGTCTCATTCTCTTTCCTCTCTCAAAAATTTCAAAAAAATGATAGAAATTAGCCAAGTCTCAATATATATACTAACTAGCGTTCGAGCACTGGTCAGGCATATGGAATGCATCATGTCTTAACATTGCGGTGCACGATACCACCTCAGGTGCATCCAAGTGCAGGCTTATTGCCATGGCGCACACGAGCGTACCTTGAACATGTATCAAGTGTGTAGATTCTGTCAGCGCGCACTCAGGCACTGATCAGGTGTCTCTCAGTCTCTCAGTCATCTACTTTTCACGCACAGGCATATGTTAAGTGCCAGACATCCACCAACTTAATATTATCCAGTCCAAATTTAACTATTGATATACTTTTATATATCTTTTGATCTCGATTTTAATTATATCAATTTAATTAAGATTACAATAATATTAGGACTCGGGCCTTACACAAGCTCTCCCTTAGGCATCCCTCAACCGTGCCTACTTTGAATTCTACACTCGAGTGCCGCCTCGGGCACTCCTCAAGCGATCCCCACGTATAAATCTATGCTCAAGCACGTGTTGGGCGTGTCTCAAGTGCAAATTTGCTTCCTTACTCTAAATATTATTAAAATTTATAATACACAATTATTTTTTAATATATCCAATTTGACCCAAAATAAACTAATAATACAAAATCAAACTAGATGGGAACCGAGTATTACATGTCTACTGCTAATAAGCCAACATCCCACTATGCCACTAACCATAAATATTGAAATAGATAAATCAATACATAACTATACAATTAAGTAAACATTCTAAAGCTACTAATTTGAAACAATTACAATATTCAAATTATCTATATTCCTGATTCTATTATTTTCAAATAGCTCTTCCATCAATCTTATCTTCCTGAAAGTTTCTAAACCTATTAATTTAAAGGGGATTAACAAAAAATAAAATTCAGAGTAACTCAAAAGTTTAGCAAAGCAAATAATTTACATAATTAATGTATATTTCACCTTAAATCATGCTATAGGAATAATTTCTTAAGTAAAATCATAAATTTTCATAACCATCGTGCACAGTTTTCAAATTTCCCTTAATCGAAATGTCTTATGCAAATCGGGGGTCAAACATGCTAATTCTTATGGATTAATGACCAGTAAAACCTTATCGACAAATGAGGAAAAAATTAAAATTTGGACTATATTTATTTTCACATAATCAAATATATTATAATATTATTCAAAACTCATAGATGGGTCATCATATATATAACCCTATAGATGAAGCCGAACACTGCTTTTATCCGTAAATGATAGGTTCAAACCTTGATTACTACTATAGTATACTAAGGTGTGTCATAATATACCACAGATGATTTTTTTACAATGGTTTGATGCATAAACATATAAAACTTTTACAAAATTACAAATAAGCTTTGTATTTTTTCATACCAGAGATAAAATTCTTAAATCTTTTACAAATTATGGAGTTTTTCCTTCAAATTATTCCAATTACTCATCAAGCAATACTTTAATTTTCTACAAAAAATTAAACATGGTTAATTTAAAATATGAAATACCATATTATACGATTTTTAAATAAAGTTATAGAAAAATCAGTTACAATGTGGGGTTTCAACATTTTATTTCAAATAACATGCATATAAAGAAGAATTTATAAAATTTCAAAACATGTAAAATATATACTTAGTGGCTTCAAGCTTGAAAAAACATTATATATGAAATTTATAACATATTAAAGTATTAAATCAAATTCTCAACATAAGCATAATATATTCATAGAAAAATGACTTGGCATACCAATATACATGAATTAAGAACATGATTTTCATTAAAATAATAAATAATGAGAATGAGAGTTTATGCATATAAAACTTAAATATTCTAATTACAAAAATGTAACATATAAGAGTTTTTAGAATAATAAATGCTCAATAAAGTAGAAAAAGCTTAGCAATAGATGAATGAAGGCTTGAGATACATTTACCTTAATTTTAAAATTATCAAAATCTTGCTTAAAATTACTTTAATTGGCCTTTTCTAACTTTCTCTCTATCTTCTTCTTTTCTCCTTCTCTTTCCTCTCTCAAAATTAAAAACAAATAACTGAAAATTAGTCGGACATAACTTATATAACATACTAGTACAAGTGTGCTTATCAGACATGCATTGGATGCCGTGGCAAAACACTTTGGCACACGAGTGCCGTAATTGACCACGTCTTAAAACCTATCATTTAACTTAATTATTTTTCATGATTTTTTAATTATCAATTTTACCAATAATAAGTCATCAATCCAATAGACATGAACTTATCCGGTTAATACTTCAATCAACTTGTACATAAATAATAAGTCAACATATACAATATCCAAATATATTACCACACCATCTATTGCTCTGACATCCATCTAATAATTTGACGCTGATTTCATGTTAAGAAAAAATGCCTGCTAAATCATACACAAATCAACTTGCAAAAGTAATAATATTTATAACATTTACCCATCTGGTACAGAATCATCACTGAGATATATTGTTATTTATACAACCATCAAAATTGGTCAAAATTTTATATCAATTATGAAATAAAACTAAATACAGTATATACTATCACAGAAATATAAGCTGACAAAATAATATCACCAGTGGCATAAACTGAATTTCTTAATCCTCATTCCTATTCATCAGGTAAGAACTCGTGCGAATCATCTGAATGGTTAGTAAAATAGTAAGAGATTAGCCAAATGCTAATAATGTACAATATATAGTAAAGATCATGAAATTCTTTTACTTCAAACATAGTAGGGATAGATATAATCATCGAATATAATAATTTAAAATATAGTCATGATACTTATGAAATTTTCTTTCTGGTTTCTTACCTTATTCTTTTCATTTTCTTTCTTTCAAAATATACTAAAAACTTACTTTTCTTATTTTTCTTTCGGAATCAGGACCAATATTACTATCTAAATGAGCGGTTGATCAAAACCTGAATTGTATTTTTTTTTCACAATTAATGGCCTACCCTCCTATTCAAGGACCCGAAAGTGGACCATCTACATATTTCTCCCTGTGAATTGGGCCAAAATCGCATTGTAATACTTATTTATCAAATAATGATCTTCCACTATAATTGCAGAATATACTATCTGTTGATCAATTCTTGATCTAATTTTTTAATTTTTTTTAAAATTTATTATGAAAACTCTACACTTGTTCCTGATACACTTGACACTTCTTATAAAAATTCAGAATATTCTGAATTTTCTTCACTTTAGAAAAAAATAATATTATTTCTTATTATTGTGTAGAGCTGTCATTTACTTTCTATAAATAGGGTTGAAACTTAGCATTTGAATATTATAATGTAGCAAATCATCAAAGTCATTCACATGCTGAAATAATAATTTGTAATATATTATATACTGAAAATTCAGGACTTATACATGGTGTATTTTGCTGGTTCGACCGTCGATTCAGGGTGAGTTTAATGGCCAAGTTAGTGGCCGATCTTGGTTGATTTTCATAGACAAAAGTTTTAGCATCAAAGCTCAATATTTCAGTCAGTTCGCTACTGGTTCAATGGTCGATTTGGTGGTCGGTTCGAACTGATTTTTATAGCTTAAAATTCAGCATCATCATTTTTGCTTCAGCCGGTTCAGAGGCTAGCTTAGGGGTCGGTCCAGACTAATTTTATAATTTAAATTTTAGCATTGTTAATTGATGTTTTTGCCAGTTCACTGGACTAATTTAGGGGCTGGTTCGGGGTAAATTTTATAGCACCAATAATGATGCTTTAGTCAGTTCAGGGAGGGCCGGTTCAGGGCCAATTTTTGCAGACTAAGCTGCTGCATCAACAAGGATTGTTCCAACTAGTTTAGTGGTCGATTCAGGGCTAGCTCAGTGGCCGGTTTAGGCTAAATTTGACAAGTTGATACTTCAACATCATCACATGATACCTTGGCTAATTTGGCTGTTAGTTCAGCTGATTTACAGGCTAATTCAACCAATTTTCACGGGCTGTAAATTTTAGCATCAGTATAGATATTGTGGCTGGTTTTGTTACTGGTTTAGGACCCGGTTCCATAGCCGATTCAAGGACCATTTTACAGGTTGACACTTTAACATTATCACAGGATACCTTGGCTAATTTGGCTTCGGTTCACCCGGTTTAAAGGCCGATTCAACCCATTTTTATGGGTTGTAAATTCTAACATCAACATGGATATTGTGGCCGGTTCTATTACTATTTTGGGGCTTGGTTTAGTGACCGATTTAAAGCCAATTTTACAGGTTGACAATTAACATCATCACACGATACCTTGGCTAATTTGGCTGTCAATTCAGCAAATTTAGGGGCCGATTCAACCCATTTTATAGGCTGCAAATTCTAACATCACTATGGATGTTGTGGCTGATTTTATTACTGGTTTGGGCCCTGGTTCAGTGGCCTGTTCAGGGCAAATTTTACAAGTTGATACTTTAATATTATCATATGATACCTTGGCTAATTTGGCTACCGGTTTAGGTGATTTAGGAGTTGGTTCAAGGCCGATTCAATGGCTAAAAATTTTAGCATTAGTACGAATGCTGTGACTGGTTTTGTTACTGAATTTATGGCCAGTTCATCATATATTTTATAGCCAAAATTTAGCATCTGTTTGTGACACTTTGGCCAGTTCAATTGCTGAATTAATGGCTGGTTCAGGGATTGGTCTAGTGGCCGGTTTAGACTGCTTCCTATATCTAAATACTTTAATACCAGTACCTACTGGTTCAGTATTTTCAAACTGATTTATTTCCTATTCTAAAATGATGATAAAATAAAAATAGTATAGTAGAGTAAGAAATTAAGTATTGGAGTAATAATACTTAACAAAAATCAACAATATTTGAAGTAAAGTATAATGTACACTTGCCCAAATTTCTGCTGCAACCATAGTTTATTGATTTTTCTTCATCTCCTTTCTATCTTTTGATTCTTTATTCTGCTTTCCTTTCAATTTTCCTTTCCCCTTCTACTATTCATGTGGCCTTATATAGGCTTTTGAAGCCCTTGTTGAGTCATATCATATGGAATGAGCTACTGCCAGTATGTTCATCTAAATTGGCTTAGTTATCCCATATTATTTTGTTGATTCACTAGTCTAATTTTGCTAGATTACTTTTGTAAATTTTGCTGAATTAATATGTTATTTAGTGGCCTTAGGAAGCTGCCGCTTGGCATATTGAATCTGCTGAACTTAATTAGCTTCCTGGACTTTTGATAAGGTATGTTGCTATCAGCTTGGTTGCTAACTTTATTGCTGCTGCCATGCTATATTTTACTGCTGAAGCTGCTACTAAGTGTTGCCCCTTGCCGAGTTATTACATACACACACATATATATATATATATATATGCTGCTGCTTAATGCCCTACAGAATTATCAATTAAATACGCTACTACCTGGTCAAATAAATATGCTGCTACCCGATGCATTACTAAATTATCATATATATATACAACTGCCTGAATAGTTGTTGCTGCTGCTCAGGTTGTATTTAGCTCATCCAATTTAATTCAGTTGTTAATTGGTTAAAAATTTAGTAATCGGGTTGTCTTCTCATCGAGGGTGCTGCCTTTTTATCAACCAAAACTCATTCGGTTATTAACCGGTTTTATCATATACTTTTTGTATCATTGTTGCGTCCTAGGATGAGCATTTGGTTTCTCAATTTTTAACATAATTCGTATAATTACGAAACTAAAAACTTGATCCTTACAAGTGTCACATTAGACACGCATCAAGTGGTATGAACATACCGTAAAATGTGCTCGAATTTTGGTCAAGCGTCTGTCATGCGTGACCTCTCTACCCAAACCACACATGTACTCACGTCGGGCACCAATCAAGCGTCTTTCAACTCGATATAATATGATTTAAAATTAACTTTGACCCATTTTTTTTCTTAGATTTGAACTTTAGTTATCTCAACTTATTTAATCTTGATTAAATTTTAAAATTCAAAATTTATTCTTTACAGAACTTGTCACATCCCGTATTTTTACATCCATTTTAATTATAGAGAACGTGTGCTTACCTTAATAATATATAAATCATAATAAATTATAATACACAGGATACAAAATAATGTCAATTATCAATGACTCTGACATTTATTCAACAATAATATGAATACAACTTGTAATAAGAAAAGATATCAACTAACATCTCAATATTCATCTTATGCTAGAAGCGTCTATCCCCTTCTAGATGTTGCGTAGTGTGGACCGCTTGGGTTTCGGCGCCTGTGAGAATTCAAACTCGGCTTTTCCGCTCTTCCGGCTTTGGCGGCGGCGTCGCCGGCCATGGCCGGCTTGGATCCTTCTCCCACCACCTTCCCTCCTTTGCGCGAAGACTCTCCGGTCTTTTCCTCTAGGCCAGACGCTGATTTCTTGGCCAAAGCTAGGGATGGGGGTGGCGTCAATTGCATCTCACCATTAGCGGCTGCCCCCTCTTGCTCTCCGTATGTTGGTCCCGTTGCCCCATCCGATCGTCTGGTTCAGCCGATTCATTCTGCTGGTACGACCGCAACTGCTGATTTTGTCCAATCTTCTGCCAAATCCTGGTCGCAAGTTGTGAAGGGCAAGGGTATTTTTTCCTTTTCGCCCCTCAAATTTTTTCCTCCTCCTTCGGAGGCTGGTTTTGACACGCCTATGGCTCCCTCGGCTGATGTTTTGGAGCAAGGTTCCGTCATGTGGGGTTCCACTCTGGTGGGTATGTTCCATGACAAACCACCCCATTTCCTGGCGATAGATTCCATAATCAGGAAAATATGGGCTAGATTTGGGCTGTGAAATGTTGCTGTAACCGAAAAAGGCATCTTTTTCTTTACTTTTGACTCTGTCCCCCATATGGAGGCTTGCTTGGCTAAAGGCCCTTGGGAAATCAAGAGGAATTCCATTTTCCTCAAGAGGTGGTCACCGGGTATGCCACTGGATTCATCATCCCTCAAGTCCTTCCCCATGTGGATTTCTCTGGTCAATGTACCAATTGAATATTGGACCCCATTAGGATTAAGCTGGATTGCAAGTAGGATTGGTAAACCAATTCATTGCGATCCTAGCACTGCTAGGA
>JAOVVI020005161.1:0-16796 GCA_028571085.2 Nepenthes alata
GTGTGTGCTGTTCGTGTGCTTGGTATTGCCTATTACGTGTTTTATTGTGATTCAAACAAGCTCTTAAAACTAACAATTCCATCCATGTACAAGATACTAACACGGTAGAAGAACAGGATTTATTTGGAATGAAATGCAACATTAGCATGATCAAGATAGAGATGATCTGAAATCATGCCTTGATTGGCTTAAAGTTATAATAGCAGAACTTAAACTTAAAAATTTACTCTATTAAAAACAAAGGTTGAGGATGATCAACATCATACCAGTCATATTCTACAAGAAGGCCACTTTCAAGACGAACAGTTCCAGCACAAGTAGATTTTTCAGAGCCATTTTTGGGTGAATCATAAGAGGGATGAAGCAGTTTCACTCTATCTTGGAAAAATTGAATATTCGTGTTTGCCAGCAAATCTGAGAAACGAGGAGCTACTTCCCATGCATCTACTTCTGCATTGGAAATCCTAGTACCATCATCAGTCAAATTACTGCTAAGAGAAAGAAAGGGGAATTGTATTGCGTCTAATGAATGGAAAACAAAGCAGCATGCTCCCAAAATAATAAATGTACCTCCAGATAGGAGCTCATACAGCATTGGCTTGAAGACAAAGCGTTCCGACTGGTCAATGAGAATTACCTGGTTGCATACAATGAATCAAAAAGCATTGCCAAATAAAGTGAAAGACATTATTGCATCTGGGAATAAAAGAATCTAAAGAAATGAATGCAAGTGTATTCTTATAGATTTCCCTTCTTCCTCCCACTCATCTTTGCTCCCACACCACCCCCACACCCAAAAAAATCCAGGCAGAGTGGACTCTCTTTGAAGTTCTGGAAGATGGTGTAAGGGTGGCAAGGGAGAGGAAAAACAAAGAACAAAACTGAGGGTCAAAATTGTATGTAAATATAGCATTTTAAGAGCATATGAATAGCTTCTGCATTATCTAAACACAATATAATATGGGTAACCTCTAACAGTGATCACGTCAAGTTTATTATATCCAAAGGATTCGGTTCAATTTTTTATCATTACAAGGTGTTATAACCCTAAATGACGAGGGAATTTCATAGTGAGAATATTGGTCCTGTTTCAAGAGTTTAAGACTCCGGGGGCCATAGATGCCAAAAGAACTACAAGCCAAGTATAAATAGTAGATATCACCAGATTAGAAAACAAGGACTTTCTAATGGATAGTAACTCAGGGAAGTGGGGAATAATATCCAGTAAAAACAGGGTGGAGTGGAAAAGATTTACCCACTTAGTAAACTGTAGATAATCGGATTCAGGAGCATCAGGCGAGGGACGATTCCAAATCAAATTACACGCAACTTCAACAAGATGCATCAACAACCAATTTCTTAACATGAGTCCAATATTTAAACAGAATACAGCCGTACAAATTATCTTCGTCATATGACCAAGTGCTTATATAGACTCTAGTACATCTTACATAGCTGTCAATATACTCACATAAATTAACCATATACATCAGATGCCTCATGTTAGGATTCTAGACATGAAAATGGCTTATATAAGACAATTTCATCTAATTCACATTTAACCTTAAAGTTGTTACAAAAAGGACACTTCTACAATATAAAATTTGGCAGCCTGCAAGTTGTCATTTGCTAACAAAACTTCCCTAGTTTACAGTCTTAACATTATCTAGCAGAGAACTAGAGTAGGTGAAATGATATGATAATGGCAGCTCAGCAAGTTTCTTAAAAAGGCACCACCCTGCACTATATGTAACAAGAAATTATGACACTAGTACATTTGCAATAGCTTACTTGAGGCTTCTTGTCATCAGGCCATGCAAGGGATTCTAGTCTTAGAGCAGTATATAGACCACCAAAGCCACCACCTAGTATGCATATTCTTGGCCTCTGCTACAAGAAATATGTATTAATATGTAACTATAAAATAAAACAGTTCTCCATGCATATAACTAAGCATAGAAAGTTGCAGGAAAATAAAGTCAGCATTGCAATGAATATATAGCCCAATGTCCACCAACCATAGCCTGAGAATTCAACCAACAAACTGAGAAAACAGGAAATTCAAGAAAATGCAACAAAGCAATGAAACAATAAGTGAAGCATCATAAAGTGATAAGCAAAATATACCTAATATGCCAAAATCATAGAAGCGAAACTCATAAAAAGCTGCAGATGTTTTTTCATTTGTAAAGCATACATAATCCTTTGATCTTCCATTATTTAAGGACAAATTTATAACTAATTTAGTTGTAAAATCAAGCATATTCCAACTTTCAGTGCCTAGCAATTGTCTAAGCAGTTCTCAGCACACTTAAAAGGCCTAATAATGGAAGGATTTTTGCCAGTTAGCTTCAGGGGTTGTGTGGTTGTAAGAGGATATGATTTTCTGCATGGAAGCCACAATTCACTGTTGAGCAAATCTTTTTACCCCATCCAAATTAAACATTTTCATATATAATCAGACATAATTAGTCCAAAATTTGTTTTCACTAATCCCTAGTTAGTCCTAATTAATACTTGTTTGGAGACAAATTATCAAAATAATCAAGTGACCGAAAAAATAAAAAAACACAAAATTAAATCAAAACTCCTCCCTCCAACCATGCTATAACACCCCCAATATTTCGTTTTGGGTCAATTTGATTTATGATCAATAGATGTTATCAATTAAGGAAATTAATATGTAGATAATATCTTTTGGAGCCGATATTTTGTATTCAAGCTAGGACTAATTTTCCGATAAGCTTGCACAAGTTAATTTCAAAATAATGATCAAAGGGAATTTTGATAATTTCTTCAGTATTAATAGACCTAAACTTTAGTGTTGTGATTTATTATTTAGAATTAATTATGATTATGTTAGATACATTTTTGTGTGAATTAAAATAGAAAATTAATTAAATTAAGGTGCTTAAAATGTGGATCGGCCAAAACCCTCGGACTCCACTTAGAAACCCTAATTTCCCCGTAAACCCCTATGAGGCACACCCCTTGTCCTTGTCATTCGGCCGCCTCTCCATATTATTTAGCCAATTCATCTATTAAAAAAAGAAAAGAAACTAGAGGATTAGTTAATCCTAAGTGGAGCACCCCTCCTCTTTTGAAAAGAAAACCTAGTTCCCTCTTTATTAACTCAACCTAGCCACCCCTTCCACTTGTGTTTTAACTTAATCTCTTTGACAGTCTTGGCATTTTTTGAGAGTTAAAAGGCAGCCTTGTGTGAGCCTACATTTGGATCTTGAGAGAATAGAAAAATGAGAGTTAATTTAGTCATGCAAATCTAGAGATCTCCTTGTCCCCTTCCATCTTCTTGATTGTGCCATCACTTGGAGAGGAAGAAGGTGAAGATAGATCCATGATTGGAGAGTAAAGAAGAAGCAGTATTTGGTGAGGAGATACAGGCGGCCATCCATGCTTAAGAGCTCTTTAGGAGACCACAATCAAAGCAAGTGAAAATTCCATGTTCCTTGGCAATCCACCATCTCTTCTCTATTCGTATAATCTTCCTTCATTTAATGTATGTTCTCATATGAAAAAATGGGATGTCTCATATTCTATGGATGTCATACATGTCAAATCTCATGTTAAATTTCATCCAATCATGTAAAAATAGTGCCTTTGTGACCCTCTTCTAATCTTGAATCCATGATATGGTTTTTGGGTCTTCTAGCATGATAAATAATGCTTTTTCTTCATCCAAAAATCATGTCATGCCACAGTTTTGGTAGGTGGGTCAATGCTCCTTATTCCATTTTATTAAATTGAATGTTTAATGTGCAAAAACTGAAGTCTTCAATGTTTTATACCACAAGTATGTTTGATGTCATGAAAAACACCAAGTTGGCCACTGGTCCAATGAAGCATAGTAGGGTGAAAAGTGTGATTTTTACATGCTTATTTGACAGTATGTTATAGATTTACAAGTCTTGTAATATATAGAAGAACATAAGTTGGTAGATCTAGAGATTGAGCATATTCTTCCTAATGGCCGAAACATAGGGGACTTGTAGGGGTAAATTTGCAATTCTTCTATGTTATATGAATATATGTTTTCAACTTAAAGTGACCTTGGTTGCTGTGTACCTCTAAGATAAGAGATAAGACTAATTGTGCATTTTACAAATCAATTTGGTTGGATTCATATTTTGTATGAAAGTGGCGAGTGGTAGTGTAGCTAAGTATGGCCAAACTATACACTTGTATGTATTTTGTATGGTAGTATATGGTAGATCTATATTCTACTTACCATTTGGTAGACTATGTATAGAATAGTAGGATTCTTCATGTAGTGGACAAGTAGAGGGTTGGCCGTGGGCCTAGACAACCGTAAGTAGAGTGAATGGCATGTATTTTTCAATTATAAGATGACTAGGTGGGAAATCCTAGGGATTTTGATAATCTAGACTAATAATATAAGAGATCGGAAGAGTAGACATCAAAGTCTCCTTGGTGGCCATGAGGTAGGTCAAGTGCAGGGTGAGATTAGGTGTCCTACTTAATGAAGTTTCACTCTAAAAGTACTTAGAGATAATCGAAAATAGATACCCTAAGTTAATACTTAATAGAATAGAAGTTAACCATAAAGAGAGGTAAGGTGGTACGTATGTACGAATATCTTATGTTGGCCTTTCATTGATCCATTGGATGTTCATGTTCCATATTTTTGTCATCTTACTTCTTTGATTATCCTATGGTAGTAACGTAAAGGAGAGCATATAAAAACACTATGATTTTAATGAATATAGAATCTATGGAACCTTAGTATAGATTATAGTCGTTCGATATCTATTCTCTGCCCTGGTGGATTGAGGTTAATTGTTTTCCTGGATAGATACGTATAATCATATGACCATCGTATGGTATGATAACAAAAAATATCACGGCAAGTGACGCTGGGTTTGACATGTAGAGAGAGAAAATTCAAGATAACTCCTATACCTTGAGTGAGAATTCTATGAAGGGTTTTGAGAACTCAAGACTATGCTATACCTTGAGAAGGGATTCCCTTATGAGTATATGAGTGAGACGTTTGCCCCCTACAATGGCAAAGTCTTGTTGGTCGCATGTCAAACTTGTGAGTGTCAGTTATCTCATGATACTTGTCTAACCAACAATAGTGAAAATAAGTGGCCTTTGGTTCACAGTGATAGATAAAATTCGAGAAGATTGTTGAGACATCCATGTCATGGAGGCCTCTATTAAGATAGGTTCATTGGAACCAATGTTATTGCTAAAATTCAAATTCCGTAGAATCCTCATTTTTGTGATGTTGGGGTTCAGTGTAACACATTGGTTGATATTCCTTGTAGTTGTTCTTGAGTCATAGTTGCAAAGTCTCGGGTAGAGTTGATCAGTATGCTTTATTCGTCATTACCGTTTCATACATGTTGATATTGATTTACCCAAGATGATTATTGTTATGTTATATTATTAATTATTATCACTTATCGAGTAATTGGCTCACCTTTATATTTTTATTGACTTAAGATTAGAGCAGGATTTAAAGCACTATCCAGAGATCTTACTTTTATTGCAAAGCTTTTCGGTGGAAGGAATCCGAAGTCTAGTCACATTTATTTTCAATGATCGAGAGCTATTTTACTTTTGTAGACATTTGTTGGATATTTTATTTTAGAGCTACGTCCCATGGGTTTTGACTGTATTATGGACATTTTACCTCAGGGTTTGTGAGGAGGTTTGACATTTTGTTTAATGTTTTAATTTACAAGGTTTTATTTATATGATGATGGGATATTTGGAGTTCCACATGTGTAGTCTGGGCCGAGGTCAGGCAACCACATCTGGGCCACCACACACGCCCACCCCATTGGCACCTATACTCCCTCCAGTGGCTGCTGGAAGAACCACAGCATCTTTATCATGCGCATCCTCCCTCTTATTCTCTTTTCTTCCTCCAACTCCAGCACTATACCTCCCCCACAACCCCCTTCCCCTCCTCTTCCAGGCCCCTAAACTCCGCATATGTGAATTCCCAGCAGGAGAAAATTCCCACCTGCAATTCTGGTATGGACGCTGAATTCTTCCCATCCATGGATTACCATTCAAAAACCACCATATATGAATCTGAAGAAGGGTCAAATTCCCATCTACAAAATGCAAAGGGAACCTCCTCTGTGATTAGCAGAGTTGAAGGAGAGGAGAGGGGATGAGGAGGTGATGCCAGATGAGGAGGGTGGGGGTGGCTGTGTAGTAGGAATAGTAGAGGAGGGAGGGAATCAATGACAGGATGAGGATGACAGAGAGCAGGAGGGAAAGGGTGTGGTTCTACTGGCAGCGGAGGAGAGACAGCTATCAGGGCATGAGATTGGAGCAGCTGGTTCTGCATTTTTTTTCCTTTTTTCTGTTACTTGCATATACTTGTATATATACATAAATATACATATACATATATGCATACATACATGCATATATGTATGCATGAACATATAAATGTGTGTGTGTATTGTCACGAACCTGGACCAAAAGCAAGTTATAATAATAGTTGACAAAAATTAAAATCCACAAAATAAATCTCCAAAATAAAAGTCATCCAAATACGATACTCAAATCTAGGACAGACCAAACAGAATATCAACACAGCACCAAAGTAATAAGAATAACGTCATCCATCACATGATCTCTCTGAACCACCCATCTGGACATCAAAACTAGTCACAACCTGCTCCAACATCCGTAAGAAAGATGACTATACGAACAACACAAAACCACACTACCAACCCAATATAAACTAAAATGCCACAATCCAAATGTTGGAATAGTCCAAAACATGACTCCATCATAATACAGTACATTAACATCAATCTATCCATCATTCTTTTGCTACCATAAAACATCTGATACAAGTACAATCCAACTACTAAATTAATAATCATAAAACATAAATAAAATCTTGATTAGCATCATTGTTCGATCTCTCTACAAGATATCTATAACTCTCTAATCTGAAAAGGTCAAAAACAATAAAATTGTGAGCCGAATACTCAACAAGAATCGGTGTATACAATAAAATAGGTACAAAACTCCACATAAGCCAAAGGTCCAAACATGTCGATATAACAAATCAAAGTGTCTAAACATAGTTTTGTATCCAAAGTTTGCAATCCAAATGCGAATGTCAAAAAGTCTATAAACGTACGAAACCATCCAAAATCCAATATCCAAAGTCCAATGGTGGTCAAAACCTGTAAATCTCAAATCAAAAGTCTCAAATATCCAATCAAATGTAGGCAAACATATCAAAAATCCAAAACATGACCAAAAGATTGACTTTGAGGAAGGACTACACGTACTCCCAGTAATTTTAGACCGAATTACTATTATTTAGACCCATAAGCCGGCCGTCTACATATTCCTCCCTTTAGATGGGATCAAATACCACCTTTTTTTACCACCCAAGGATAATAGATACAATCCTCAAATCTATCTGAATATATTAAAATAGCTGAATATAATAGTTTCGTTCAATTCCTTACAATGGTTCTCATTAAAATACCAAAACGAGGAAATTCTATAGCAAATGTTCAAAACTTTTCCCCTTTGACGGAAAAGTAGAAAACTTTCACTTCAGAAAAATATAAATACAAAGCTTTTTATTCTGAGAAAAAGTACAAATGTCGAAGCGAATACAAAATAAAGTCCAACCCGAAATACATGCATGGAATACCACATATATGGCCCATATGTAAGTTTTTATAATTTTTCGTTTGCAAATATTACAAATATAAGTCCAATATTTTAAAATATTTATCATTTTGTTCAAACAATCAAATCCTCAAATATTTGATAAAACTAAACAAAACCCTCAAAACATTCAGTGAAACTACATGCATGCACATATATTTGAAATGGGGTAAGTAAAAATAACATTTATGTACAATAAAATCACAAAATGTAAGCAAAACTTAAAGAAAACGGAAATAGACCAAAGATTGGGATCGAATATACTTGTCTTTAACCTCTAATTTAATGGATTTGACCAAGGAATACTTCGAAATCACCCTTCTCTTCCTCTCTCTTCCTTCCGTTCTCTTTCTCTCTCTTTCCTCTTCTTATTCCGCAGAAATTCCTGAAAATAGTGCACAGATCTTCATATAGACGAATTGGCGCACAAGCGCCGGTCAAGTGCACATCAGGAGCCATAGCAAACCCCAATCATGCACAAACATCGTATCAGGCATGGTTCAGGCGCAAGTAATTTGTCAATTTTATGCAAGAGCACCCAAGAGGCGTGCATCAAGCACCCTACAATCTACCCAAAATGCGCTGGAGCGCTCTAGAAGCACTCCTCGGGTGTACCAAATCTGCCAAAAATGTACATAAGCACGTGCCAGGCGTGCCTCAGGCACCATGTCTGCTTCCTTTTTCCAAATTTTCTTTAAATTTTTATTGTACAATTAGTTCTGATATATCCAAAATAAACTGATAATATCAAATAAACTAATAGTATAATTTATATATATATATATATACACGCACACACTCACAAAGTTTATTAGTTTGGGTTCCAATTAATTCAAAATTTGATCATAGATTTAAATTTTCTCACAAATTAAGTTTATCTAATGGAAACTTAACGACATGAATTAAATTGTTGACTTTGAGAAGTTTAAAATAATTTGGTAATAAAGGTGGGGATATTTGCAAAATTTTAGAAAGTGCACAATAGGTTAGAACCAAGGTATGATAGATTTTGATGAACTATACTAATTTAGGCAAAAAAACCAACCAACAGCCACTCATAATTCTCAATACAAAATATTCTAGCAACTTCAGCCATATACTAAGCGTCACAGACATCTAAATTCCATTAAAAGTTGTTTATGAGCATGTCATGGGATACAACAAAGCCACAGACCAACAAAGCCACAGACCATTCTCATTGGCTGGCTAATTTAAGAAGGGGGGGTAGAAGTTAGTTGACCATAAAAGCACTTGTTACCTCACGCAAAGCATACCACTGGGAAAATAGGTTGCACCTTGTTTGCCCTCATCACCAATTAAGTTCTTCACTCCACACCAGCCAGCAACACCAAGTCCCCCCCCCCAAAAAAAAAGAAAGAAAAATCCAAGCGTGAAAGTGCTTTTTGTTCGCCTCAGCTCTCCCTTTCCATCCTCTTCATGAACTCTCTGCTTCATCTGAGGCCCGAAAAAAACATACTGGTTTCCTTTGTTCCTCTCTCTTATTCTATCCATATAAACAATCTGAGCATGACTTTACCAGAACAGATTCTTCTATCTCCAATCAGTAGTCCACAGCAGTCCCTACAGACACAACCAAGAGCAGGCTCTACCTCTGGCAAAAGGCTGTCAACTCTCAACCACTCACTACCAAGTAAGAGCTAAATAGAGCTTTCAGAATTCAAAATTTTTAAAGTTCAACACCAGAAGGAAGAAGGGCCATGGGATTTCCCTAAAAATTGGGTGGATGATTTTCAAATGAAAAGAGAAAGGAACATTCCCAAGAGCAAATATAAACAAAAATTGAATTTCAGAACCATATAACTTAAAGAAATGACACAGTACGAAAATTCCAAGGGCTCATTCCGAGGTCTCCGATGTGTCACATAAACTACAATGTGGGATAGGGTGTAAAGTTCCAAAAGAAACCACCACAACCATTTGCCAACCAGAACAAGGGTACCAACATGAAAAGAAAACAGATCCCTGCCATCACAACAAAGAAATTGTCACCTCTGTGTTCTTAACCCAACAAAAGAAAATTACACTTGAGCTTCTCAAACAGATTGACCACCTTTAAAGATGTCATCCAGAAGAGAAAGAAACAATAAAATGGAACCCCTTACAATTAAGCTTAAAAAGGCACATGCAGTCCCTACACAAAAGATATCACCCTTTCCCTATATAGTGTATACACGTGCTTACCACATCGAGATGCATAATTAACCCTTGGATAATGCATACCGAACTACAATGAAGGCAACACATTAATGATTTATAACATAGATGGGTTGACAGTATTTTCTACATCTGTGACTTACAGGCAAGCAGCAAAACATGATCAATCATAAAACGCAGAAGGACAGCCGTGCCAATAGTTGCATGTCCAATCAAGAAGGAGCATCTTCACATTCGAAATCACATCAAAAAGAAAAAAAAAATCAAAACAGCTCCATTGAACGCACAGACTACAACAGCTACTAGAGTCTGACCTTCTTGTCTGGCCATGTATAGCACTGTACAGCCTTTTCAGTTTCAGATAATTCTGCAGTACCTCCATTCAACCCTGTTGCAGCTGAAGTAACAGTGCAGAATCCCTTCAATTGAGAGTTTGGTAAGGAATCCATTACATATCTTCTCCAATGAATAGGGGAAATTTTACACTGTCTCCTTGCTAGTCCTAGAATCATCATATGCCAACCACCGACTATTAACAAGTAAATCAAGAGAAGTGTCCAATGTTACTATCATATAAATGCTAAAATAATATGTTCACTTGCCATGGCATAGTGCAAGTGCACAAATCCAGGTCAAATATCCATACTAATTTATATTTTTGAATGTACATGATTGCATTCAGTTCATCCCCCTGCGATCCCAACTTTGCATGACCAATAATTCTTGGAGTAGCACTAAGGGGCAATATAACATACAACTAATCACAAACTCACCATGACATGAGTATTTCTAAATCATATGAAATTCAATTTGTTTTATAGCTGCTACTGAGTTGCATTTTCGTATTTTGACATTCCTCCACATCATTTGTCCCGCTATAAATGGGCTACATGAGGGAGAAATAAACCAACAATAGCTTCTTCAATTGATGCAAGACCGTCTAACTAGCAAATCATTCTAAAGGCTTAACTTTGTGCAGAGAAATGGTGCCATTAATTTATATACAATTTAAGTGAAGTAAACTGGAGGTTGAGTCTCGACATAATAGTAAAATTGCTCTATTGTGACATAAATGTTAAGGGTTCAAGCCACTGAAACAACCTCTCTGCATGCGAAGATTAATCTGTGTATATTTAATCCTCCTCAAATCTCGTGATGATCATTGTGCACTAGCCGTCCCTTTTCAATTAAACTTCCCTATTTAGTAATTGTTTGTTCAAGCCTTCTTGTCCACATATATTGTTCAGCCGAAAAGAAAAAAAAAACAGAGAGAGAGAGAGAGAAAGAGGTGAGTAAACTTCACTATTTTTCATTCAGTTTCATTGTCAGAAACTTCCATACACAAATCACAACTTATGTTTCGACCCTGTATTAAATTAGTGGAAGCAGTACAAAATCAAATATTCAATACACGTAAAGAATATTTGTATCTAAATGTTACGAGCAATACGAGTATAAAAATAAAGTAATAGTAATAATAAAAATATAATCTTTTTGATGTCGAAGGGAAAACTCGATACCCATGATAATCGAGAAAAGCCCTCCGGGCTTTAACGGCCAAGGAAGAAATGCACTATGAAAATTAACTTACAGATCGGGTGGTAACAACGCGCTAACCTAGCCGACTTACTCCCATCTTGTGATCCCTGCCAAGAAACTCCTTGGATTTGCCCACGGCAACAGAACCAGACGTCTTTCAATCTTCAAGTTAATCTTCCCTCTCGTGCCACTTAAATTGCCGAATACAACCGAATCTCCTTCTTCAACGTACCAACATCACCAACGAAGGTAGAAGGGTAGAGGTAATAGATTGATAAAGAAAAAGTGGTAAGAAAACCGTTAGCACATGAAACACAATGATGAAAGATTGATTTTCTCAATTTGGAGCAAGATTAAAGAGTGGGAAATGATTTTTCTCTCGAGTGAGACGGCTCCAAATGCATCAAGCAAGAGTTCGAGCAACTAAAAATAAGGAGCATATATATAGAGGGCTCGAAAAAACGAGTTTAAAAATTTGCCCGTTGCTGCGGTGCTCGAGTGAAACGGAAGCGAGCAACGAGCAAGGGGTTTCTGGAATTTGCGGTCAAGCTGCGCTCTAATGCACGGCAAGCGCAGGGCTTTGGGATTTTGGGCTCAAACGAGTGAAGAGCTCATCGCAGGCGCGGTATTCCTAAAAGCCAGAACGGATAGCTACGAAAATATGTTGATGTAGCACTTTGACGAAACATAGCCCGATATCAACACATAATTACATATGGTCACAAAACATACAAATTATAAAAGTGACCCTAATAAGTTTCACTGTCAGAAACTTCCATACACAAGTCGCAACTTGTACTCTTTCTATCTCTCTCCCTCTCATGTTATGCACATCTATAAGGAAGCTTTTATATCAACCCAACTATTAGTAGTATTAGGAGTTAGAAGAATGAATAATAAAGATTAAATAATTATTTAAATTATTTGATGTAACATCCACCTGCCATCCACCTAATGCAACTTTTAATCCTAATCATTGCGTGGATTTGGAAGTCTTCCCACAGAGAGGACCATAACAGCACTGATGTGCGACATATTTGCTGTCATGCACGACAAGCAAAGGAAGGCGAAAAGCACTGCAATGAATGAACTTTATACTTCACATTGCCGTTCGACAGAAAACAAATTATCGTGCTTTGGAAAGAAAGTGATTTACAACTATCTATGTTACATATAGCCGTATGTTTTCGAATTCAATTTGATCCAATCAAATAATTTGTTGTGGCCTAATATTTCGCAAAGGACCTGGACATGGAAATAAAACAATCATTTAAGAATGATGACTTCATAAATTCAAAATCTGAGCAAAATGTGACAGTAAGTTGTTGGCAGAAATTTCTCCTCGTTTTACCTTCTCCCCGTATCCTTTTTTCCCGAGCCAAAGCAGGAAAAAAGGAAGTGGGAACCAAAATGTTCAAATGAAGACCAGATGCTGACAAATTTACCGTTGTCAACATTTCCAAATTACAAAATCGTCCGATTCATATAAATTGAAAATATTGGAAATTAAGAAAATCAGAATAGGATTTGACAAACGCTCGGAATTCCTCTCCAGATAACAGCGACTCACTGACCAATCCATCGATTCTCGCAGGACAAGAAAGAGAGAGTGAGCAGTTTACAAATGCGACTATATATCTCTCTAACGACAAGCGACACTTACGATTCAAAGGTGATAGAGCAGCCGAAGCAGACAACGCAAGCTGTGACATCGAAGCAGCACAGTTCAAGCCCTCTCTCTAGACAAAAGAGGACGCGCTCCTCTGAAGTGCCATATCCAAGGAACTGGGTAGGCCGACCTTGATCCACGTTTACGATTCACGGTGAAATGTTCGTTCGACGTTCTTTTTAGCGGTCTTCTTTTGCTTATTTGATGGGTTTCTAAAAGATAAAATTAATTGAGAAATTTTCAAATGATTAAAAGGAAAATGAATTTTGAAACACACATTAATTATATTTAAAATAGTATTTATTTATATATTTGTTAGGTAGGGGCCCATAAAATACGACCCAAAGAAAGGGCCCAAATGAAAAGCCCAGAGACGTGTCCACGAACCAATAGGACTGGATTGCCTAAGAGGCCCAAAAGCCCCGACTAGCTCCTTACGCTCGGCTGGCCTAACAAGCCCGAGAACATGGGCTAGTGTCCCAAAAAGCCAAAGTAACGGCAAAGGTCTGAGAGGTCCATTTAACCAACAGGGGCTCGAGGATACCACAAGGAGCTGATGACATCAGACATGCCCGAGAGCATCCGAGAACCCTGGCCCTCAGGTACGAGGATCAGGAGAAGAAGCCCGAGAGCCTCAGAGGTTCTATCAGGTTTCAGAATGGTCCGAGAAGTCAAAAAAATACCCGAGGACCATTCACAAGGAACCACAGATCCTTCAAGTCCTTCAAAAGGTAGTTAACGTCCGAGAGCTACCTCCCTCGAACGGGTCCGCGAACTTACAAAGGGACAAAGCACGCCACGTAAGGACGGGGACCATCTCATACATGGCCGAAAGCGCCAACTAAGAACTTCGCTGATTTTCAAGAAACCTGCAGCCACTGCAAGACGCCGCATCTACAAAGCACGCCTAGTCAAATTAAGACTGACGCCTAGAGTCTACGCACCTGATACGCTCAGAACCTACCAGCGACGCCTGCGGCATGCCTCCCTGCACACGCAATCATTCCTGACATGGATAGCAAGGCAGGTGGACGGCTCCCTCACGCTCTTGGCGTGACCAACAGGACAGCTGAACAGCCTCTCGGCCACACGCCAGCTGCCATGTGTCATCTCCCCAACGGCACAATTTCTCCTATAAATACTTAGCAGAGGCTCTTGCCTCAGGGGACCTTTTGGACTCTTAGACCTTTTTTCCTCTTTTTCGAATAAGAAGGAACGAAGGTCACAAAACTTCTCAACGAGAGAACTCCCAAATGAGAGAAACACAAAAGGAAAAAGGAAAGATACTCCAAACACTTGTATTCTGTAAGACTTTCATACATAGTGAAGCATTTCAACAGGCCCAAAGCTTCAAATTTTTCCTCCTCATTCAAGAGGAGGCTTTCCACGTAAAATCTTCGTCTCAATCTCTTCTTCTCAGCACCCTACACTCCCTAAAACACTTGTGTTGCACAGACCCCCGGATCCGAAACGCAACAATATTTATTATTATATGGACATATTAATATTGATAAATAAATAATAGATTATTAAATATATCTCAAATAATAACTGAGAAATAGCCTCTTTATCTTACTCAAAATTTAAAATATATAAATCTAACTACATTTCTCACCATTTTATATTTACTTGTTCATCTAAATTTGTTTTTTTTGGGTTTTAAACTAAACTTATATTTATCAATTTTATAAAATCTAAAATAATATTTATAAAATACAGGTTACAAATATAATATTTTTTCTATTTGAATTGAAATAATTTATAATTTTTATAAGGTACAAAATGTGCATTTTTAAATGAAATGAGTAAAAAAATTAGCTATTAGCATAAATTACACAAACAACAACACATTTAAACTACTAAAGATTTTTCAAAAAAATATATAAAAAATAATATTTATATATCTAATTGTACATCTATTCTTATTAAAATTGTTAAAAATAGTGATAAGTCCAATAATAATATGAACCGATCCAATCCCCGAGCCCAACAATCAATGGGACAAGGGGTTCAACAAGCGACAGATGAAGCTTCAGAGAATAAATCGATCTAGTCCAGCCCATACGCAGTTACAGCAACTAAGATGAGGTCCAGAGAGTAATGATTCAAGGGGAACGATTCTTAACTAAAGCCGCCCTCAAACGAGACAGGAGAGCTCAGAGAGAACCAAGCACTCTTTCCCCCATACAACTCTTTCTTTGCCTCATAAAGCCACTTACTGCTAAATGCACCTTGGTAAGCCACTCACCGAGTGCAATGTATTGGAGCCAAATCCTCCATCTCTTTAAACCACTCCCCGCAAAGTGTACAAAAGGAGCCTAGTCCTCCTCTCACATCCCCCGAACACATGCATCATTGTATTATTTTCATAACCTCTTTATATCTTTATATTTCTTTTAAAATATTTCTGATTTGAGTACTTGAATGTCAAAAGATAAATCAAAAAGTGAATCCATCTAATTCTCTAACTAATTGTTTATAATTTATGATGCGTAGATTTCAAATTAGTAGAGATAAAAATTGAACCCACTCCAATTCGACCCGCAGAGAAATATCAAATGGCTCCCTAATCCGTATCATAACCTAGACCTTAGGACGCATCAAATAGTATAGAAAGATGGGAGAGAAAAAAAATTGAAATAAAATATATATCATATTTACTTTTAATAATTTCAATACAGATAAATATATAAATAAATATATAAATAATATCACTCAAATTTATAGATCAAAACAAAAACCAAAATGAAAAAACTAGCATTTAATATCAGATAATTAAATGAACTCAATTCAGTTCAATTTCTTTAATAAAATTTAGTTTAACCAACTTATAATTAGATTTGTGTATTTAAATTATTATATAATTATGACAGAATTCAGTTGTTTAGTATGTTTGATTAAATGAAGTAAATCACATAACTTTTTTATAATACCTTTATATTATTTTTTTTAAAAAAAATTAGTGATATACATAGATTGTTGATAATATATATTTTTGTTATTTATTCAATAGTGAAGGTTTTTATTTTTATTTTTGATCATATCATATTTTAATATAGGGTGACTCCGGTTGGGGTTGAGGCCAGTTGACACGGGCACGAGTAAGACTAGTTATTAATATTTTTATCAATTATCCATAAATAAAATTATATTTTATACATAGTCTAATGTTTTTTTTTTGTAATATATAATTTCAAATAATATTTAGTTTTGATCATTTTTATCCAACTATATGAGGTAATGAGAATAAGTTAAAATAAATGTTGTGATTTATAGCCTAAGTTTGGCCTAATAGATTTTTGAATTTGATTATTAGATCTTTTAATTAAAATTATGTGTACCATAAATTTAAAATAAAATATCAAAATAATGAGGCTTTCTTCTCTATTTATCATATTAGTTAATTAGAATCAATCAACACTCCATGATTGCCTTCATGGATTTAGCATGCTACTTAAAATGTAAGGCAATTGGTATATGTCACGTCGTAAAATTCGATCATTATATTAATAATTAACGATATTAATACATTAACAATTAATAACCTAATTATATGTGAACATTAACTTCACGTCAATACATCGACAGACTAAAATAAAATATTATAATCTGATCACATGACCAAAAATATCATGTCATCAGATGGTTAGAATACTGACAATAATAAAATATTGAATTATACATAATGAGTCATGTCTAATCCAAAATAAAA
>JAOVVI020005162.1:0-16794 GCA_028571085.2 Nepenthes alata
CGACAACCCACAACCCGACATCAAAACAGAGATACATATGGTCACGGAATATGCCAATAAGACAAATGTCTCTAACATTCTTTTTGACAAATATGCTTATAATAATATTGAAGCAAGTATCTGTAATCCATTTTCTTGGTCTAATTTAATTTTTAATATATTTTAGATACTATTTAGAATTTTTATATATCAAATTTATTTATTCTGGACATACATATGTGGCATATTGGCTAATTTGGAGATGTATAGTATAAATTTTATAATTTTAGAAGGTTTAATATTTTTTGAAAGTCTAAATAATTTATCGAATATTGTATATATTAATATCAATATGTATATATCAAAATGTGTATAAAACTTGTATAGGCTGTGCATTTTCACATGTATGTGGCAGATTATGGTTACTATATTTGAATTTGTTATTGGATATTTTGGCCAACTCTCAATAAAAAGATATTTGTTTGAGGATTGCACTTAAAGTCGATGGTGGCAAAATATAGTAAGTAACTTTACCCATGGAAAATTGAGTACATGGGTGGCCAAATATACTGGCATAATTTGTATTTGATATTGCTAAATTATCAAAAATATATGTAACCCTTCTTAAAACTAGTCTTTAAATGGTCGGAACTCAAATTTGATGCATGATTTATTTTTTTGTATAGATTTGGATTTAGATTTAAGATTCGTCAATTTTTCTCACAGATGGGCCTTGATATATCTCGTATAAGTGATTTTAATTATATATTTTAATTCGGACATTTAATCTATCTATTGCAACGCTACTTCGATTTTTACGTACGCTATTGGATTATTTGACTATCGAATTATACTCCAAATCATGCGGTAATCAAGCTTTAGATTTGGTTTAGACTTTGGAATTTGATATTTGCCTATTGGAATCGTTCCGCATCACTTATATATATATATATATGTCCCGATAAAAACTATTTTCTAATTTGAATATTTATTTTAGATTTGGATATTTGATTTAAGTACAAAACTACAATTAAATTTTAGATCTTAAATTTTTATTGGATTTATTATATTGACGATTTGAATTTATTTTATCATTTGATTGTATATTAATCTATTTGACCATTCCTCTGATTCATTAAACTCCTTTTGTTTAAATATGACACTTGTTGAGCGTTAAATTCATTTTTCCTATTTTGTCTCTTTGGAGTAGAGGATTGAACCATTTGCTATAGCAGTATTGAGTTTTGGCGCAACATCGCTTTTTTCGGTGAGTTTTATATTTATTTAAATAAATAATATCGGTCGTATTTAATTTATGAATGGATTCTTTTGGATTATCTTTGACAGTTGGAGTCAACCGTTTCTGAGCTTTTAGATTGCGTATTGAGATTTCTTGAGTGAATTGTTTTATCTGGATATATTGCTATTATTATTTGATTTTTTCTTCATGACTATTTGGCCCGGGTCATGTTATTTTGTCTGAACAGTTGTTAAATTCAATATTGTGTGGGTCGTTTTGGGTGCCATTTGTGTATTAATTTGTCACACCAAAATTTTAGAATTTAATATTATTTATTAAATTTATTTAAAATTTTAAAAAATCTAATTAATTATTTAAATTAATTTGCTTGATTCGGATTCATGACAATCATAACCTCATTAACTAAATGAATAGACAAATGCATCATTACTGAAAAAGGACTTTTGTCCCAAATTATGTAACAAGTTTCGACCCCGTACAATAATGGCGAAAGTAGTGAAAAAAATAAATATTCAACACATATAAAGAATATTTATATTTTGATGATACAAGTGATACGAGTATAAAATTATAACAACAACAATAAAAGGATAATCTTTTTAGTGACGAAAGAAAGACTCGATACCCATGGTAACGAGAAAAAAATCCTTCAGATTTCAACGGTCAGGGAAGAAATGTATTATGAAAATTAAGTTACAGATCAAGTGGTAACGATGTGCTAATCTAATTGACTTATTCCTGATTTGTGATCCATACCAAGGAACTCCCTGGATTTATCCGCGGCAACGGAACCAGACACCTTCCGGTCTTCACATCAATCTTCCCTCTCGTGCCACTTGAATTACTAAACACAACTACATCCCCTTCTTTAACGTACCGACGTCACCAACGAAGGTAGAAGGGTAAAGGTGCTAGATTGATAATGAAAAATATTGAGAAAACTCGTTAGAACTTGAAGCACAATGTTGTAGTTTCGATTTTTTTAAATGGAGCAAGATTAATGGAGTATAAATTAGGTTCTTCTCAAGTGGGCGCTCTAAACAAATTTGCTAGGGGTCTTCTAGTTTTAAAAATATAAGACAATTTTTTATAGATGGCGCAAAAAACCAATCAAAAAATTATCCCGTTGCCACAGCGTTCGAGCGGGGCTAGAGCGCGCACGGTGAACGCACCGTGGGTTATGGAGAAAACCCTACCGGAGCTTGAGTGAGGAGGAGGCGAGCAGCGAGTGGGGGGTTTCATATGGCTTCGAAAATTTTGGCTCGAGCGAGTGGAGAGCTTACAGCAAGCGTAGGGTTTCATGATATTTGACTTGAGTGGGTGTGAGGCGAGAGGCAGGTACGGTGCATATGTTGATCCGAGAATAGGCAGCCACAGGAATATGTTGATATGGCACTTCGACAAAATACAACCCGACATTGACATATGATTACATATGGTTAAGAAATATATCAATTATAAAAATAACTCTAACAATTACATCAAAAAAAGAGGGTGGAATATCTATTTTTATTTGTAAAGAATTTATTTACCCTTGGTATTTTCGCATCTAGAACCTAACAAAATAAAGACATATCTACAAGTGATTTGAAAATTACTTTAGGAAAGAGGGCTCATGTTAAAAGAAGAAGTAGATGCTGCAAGAGTATTTGACAATCATAACTCTTTAAACCCAAGATCGTATATTCTCTAATGTTAATACATTGAAAAATATTATCAAATCCATCTAAAATTTTTAATTCCTTTGAGAATAAGCCAAAAAGTGGTGCTCTTCTGAAGAGACCGGCATAAGCTTACCTTCTATATCATTTGAGTACAACTCTTTTCTAATATTAATGAATTTTCATAGGTTCATAATCGTCCCTAAACTATTATCAAGATCGTCCCTAAACTCTTTTCATAATATTAATGAATTTTGTCTTCTACTTACTATCTTTAGTCAAGATCATTCTTTCTTGATCTTAAACTTGAATAAGATTATCATTTCAGATAGTAATTTTAGTGATAATTAAAACCCTTTAGTACCATCAAAAGAGCCATTATCATTTCTCTATCTATGATTGGTCAAAATACAGCGTTCGTAACCAATATAACATTGTTTTTCACGAGTATCCAACCTTATGGAGATGGTTTCTTTATTACAATAAGGATAAGCCAATTCATATGTACTTTATGCTCTAACCAGACGAGTTTCCATGTATTGGAAAATCATTAATAGTCTATGAAAAAGCTGTACGAGGAGAGTAATTGTATGGAAGGAGCAACACAGGCTAAGTAATATATGAGATACATGACTATGTAAACAGTTGGAAAACATCCCTAGCGAGACCAAGCCTTGTAATGGGCGGTTTCATGGAAAAAGTTATGTAAAGTTCATCAAAAGACTTCCATGTCTTTGAACCAGCTGGGTACCTCATCACTCTATCCCCGATTCTTCTTTTCTGACGACATTTCAAAAAAAAAAAAGTGATTTTTGCACACATAAATAGCCACTAAATTCTTGGTCTCGATGCAAAATAGCATAATATCATGTAAAGAATGAGTTTTAAATTTTAAATTTTATTTATGATTGATTAAGTTGAGATAAATAAAGTTAAGATCAAAGAAAAAATATTTAGTCAAAGATAATTTTAGATTGGATCACATTGAACTAAATGATGCTTGAACGACGCGTGATACGTTCAAATGCATATTCTGAATGGAGAAGTCGCACTTGAAAGATATCTAATTAGAGTATAAATGCGTTTTACAATATGCTCAAACTTGATGCACACCTGAGTGATGCATGAATGCACTGTGGCAAATTACCAGCGCTTGGGGCGCGTATGATTGAAGACTAGTGCGCCACAGTGTTTGGTTGTGGTATCCGATACGCATCCAGCGAGCCCACATGCACATGTCTACTATATAAGTTACATTCAACGGATTTTCAGTTATTTTCTGTCAAAATTTGAGGAAAAAGAGAGAAAGAAAAGATGAGAAGAGATAGAAGGAGAAAGAAAATGATAGAGAAGACTATTTAAAGTAAATTAAAGCCAAATTTTGGTGAATTTGAAATCAATATGTGTGCATTTTAAGCCTTCTTTTATTTGTTGTTGAGTTCTTTTCACTTCTTTAAGTGTCTATTATTTTAAATACTATTACATAATATATTTCTGTACTTAAAATGATTATTCACTACATGCATTTACTATTTTTTTTATTTTTCTACAATATTGTATGAAACTCACATCTAAACCCATGCATATTGTATTGATTATTAGATTTTCTACACTGCAATAGAAATGTGTCCTAAAATCATGTTGAAATATTCGCATGCTTCAAATATGTACATCATATTTCTACGTATGTAAAATCCTTAAGTATATACTTTACATATTTCAAAAATTCACTTACTTTTCCAACACTACCCGTATATGCTTTAAAATGTCACAATTAAGTTCATACACAAATTTTATACACCGCATGATAAAAAGTTGATGAATTTGAAAAAAAATTCTAAAATTTTTTAGAGAATTAAAATATTTTTTTCAAAATAAATTATAGCATGTCTTAATATATTATAATAATAATCGATATTTAAACCTATCATCCACGTGTTAAAGCAGCATTCGGCCCCATCTACAAAATTATATATATGACGACCCACCTACGAATCTTGAGTAGTAGTGTAAAATATGTAATTATATAAAAATAAATATAACTCGAGTTTTGATTATTCGTTCATTTGTTGGTCAGACCCTATCGACCCTTGATCTTTATGAAATTAACTTCAATTAAGCATGCTTTACAGTGTATTATTTTGAATAAAAAATTAAGTTATAAATCTAAAATTTATATATGACTGTTACTGAAAATTTTAAATTTTATATTTGAGTCTGATCATATTCCTTCAAATATAATTTTGAGGTAAATTATATATTTGATTATATAATTATATGTCTTATTGAGTTTTTGATTTACTCTTACTTTTATTTTTTACTTACCCCTCCAAATTAGCAAGTTCGGACACTTGCAAGTTGAGAGTATTATTAAGAAGACAGTTCAAAGATACAGAATTAGATATTTGGATATTTAATATTGTATTTTATTCTAAACAGTAGTCTTAGAATATTTATTTATATTTGGGTTGGTGGTATTTGTATTGTACAATAGTTTGGAATGCTCCTATATGCGATATAGTTGGACTTGAATTTTCTTATTTGGATATTTGTTTACTGTGATCTTGGTGTAGGCACGACTCCTTACATACATCCCGACATCATGGTAAGGCCAACGTTTTAACTATTTGATGACGTGACATTTTTGGATCATATGATATGCTCGTTGATAGATAATTTTAGATCATTCCGGTATCTAGAGTTTTAGGATAAAAAAAAAATTTATTGGTCTTATTTTGGGTTTTATGATGTAATAAATGAAGAAACTAATTATGTCAATTAATTTAAAATGGATTAATTTCGTTGATTATTTGGGTTTAACATTAGGACTAGAAAAAGTGTCCCATTGTGTTTATCAGATTTTCATCTTAAACCACCACATATTTTACAAAAGTCAAAATATTTCTCATTCTTGTAATATAACATACAATTATTTAAACATGTGTCTATCTTTTTATAAAAGAGTTCAAGATCTTTAATAATCTTCACTACTTTATAATATATGTCAGCCAAAGTAAAACCTTTCGAAAGTAGTTCTTCCTTTAGAAAAATGCTAAAGTATGTTAAATGACTAATTACTCCACTTACTAGTACTCTTAACATGTAATAATATCATCATTACAAATAATCTTAAGATCTTACAATCTAAGTACAAAGGCTGCTCAAAATCTTGCATTATCCTATAAAATTTCTTCTTATCACTATTTAACTCTTCTTTATTATAGCCATAGCATGTAGAACCAATATTTACTCTACTTCTATTTTCATGGTCAATCTTATAATATAAATCTCTTAAATTATCTAATACCTCATCACTGCCATAAAATTGTACTTTCTTAGCAACTTCTCGTTCAGATTGATTTTGAGATTCTTCTAATCTTTCCCATGATGATACCAAAAGGTATAATCCATTATTATTCTATAAGGCAACATATTACTTTTGACCAATTTAAGAATTTTTAGGTGTGTATTCATATACTTAATGTGGGCTTCGGCCCATTAACTGAGCCGGCCCGTTGGCCCACGAGCCGCCAAGCCAGCCGAGCCGCAAACGGCGTCAGTGAGCCGTTTTCGAGCCGGTTTCCACGCGATAGGTTTTCATGGCCGATTTGTCTTCTTCGATCGTTTCATCACCTTCTGGCGTTTTACTGAGTTAATTGCTGAAGCATTTGTGGTCTATTAAGTGGTAATAACTCACCCATTAAGTCAATTCATCAATTTTGACCGGTTCGAGTGCAAAACGCACGGTTGAGGCGGGTGATGGCTTCGCCTATAAATTGAGATTTCTGGCTTTGTTCCTGGCATCCAACTCAATCAATATACCATCTAAATGAGTGAAGGAGTGTCCAGAAATACGGAGCCGTTCCAAATCTGAAGTTCCAAAACAGAGCACCAAATGGCCGGAGGTATAAAAACCGATTCTTAATTTCGCTTTTGTGGTTATTTTAGCAACTTTATTTCTTAACAATATATTTATATCTTATATGCATATTCTCTGATTCATATTTTATGCAATTTTTATAAAATATGTTACCTTATTTTATATGCACTGTATTTTTAAGATAATTTTTTATAATAATATTTATATATATTCTAAAATTATATTTAAATATTATTATATGTTCTTAATTTTTGTATATATATTCCTATATGTCTTTGATAGGGACGATAGAAATGGGCCAACAACTTTGCAAAGACTTACCAAACAAATCGGTCTTGATTTACATGAGCCCAATTTTCAAAATGATATATTTTAAAATTTATATTTAAATAAAATTTTAAACTTCTAAATTTTTTAGAATTTTTGACATGCTAATTAGTTAATTTATTTTTATATAATGATGAAAGATTTAATCATATGCCTCGAAATAATTTTTTCCAGAATTAGATATATATATTTTTATAAAACCTAAATAAATAGAATTTTAATTTTACTGCCAAAAGAATTAAACTAAGATTTTAACTCTAAATTTTAATTTCAATATTGCAAATTTAAATAGACCATAATAAATATTTGAATGATTTTGTCTGATTTAAATTGTAGATTTGAAGTTAAGAGGTTTTCTATCAAATGAAAATAAAAGAAAATGTTAATAAGATTTTAAAAAGTGTTAAAAATAATAAAATTTGAAATTTTAGAAAAAATCTTTAACTCTAATTGATTTCGAAATTAGGGTTTCTGTTAATATGTGAAAATAAAACCGTTAAGATTTATTTTTCTCATAAAAATAGAAATAAAATAATTATTTTTTTTAAAATAAAATAAATTAATTGAGAATTAAAATTTCACTGCTTATATGAATGAAAAATTAAATTAAAAATTATGTTTTATATTTTTGTAAAAATAGCAAGATAATATATTAAAAAATAATTAAAAAAATAATCATCACTAATTTCATCAAAAAATATATTTTAATATGTCACCACATAATAAATCTATAATATAATTATAATTCTATTATATGGAACGATTTATTTAAAATAAAAATAAAAAAATAAAAATAAAAATAAAAAATAAGTCAAATTTTGTTTTTTGTTTTTTTATAAAAAGGAATAAAAAAGAAGAAAAATTAAAGTCGAGAAGACGAGAGAAAGGTGAACTAGTAAAAGGGGAAGAGACGGTGAAGAGGAAGAGGAGAGAGAGAGAGAGAGAGAGAGAGGGGGGGGGGGAGAGAGAAAGATCGATCGATTGGTGAAGATAGCGATGAGATGGCTGGAAGCAGCTCTTCCTTTGGGGATTATTGCAGGGATGCTTTGCATCATGGGCAACGCTCAATATTACATCCACAAAGCTTATCATGGCCGTGTAAGTATTCCTTTCTCCACTCTCTCAGATCCGGCGCCTATTGATGTAGCTTGCATTCCTTTGACATGCTGATTTAACCTAAATTCAATGTTTATTGATCGATTAAACAAAAAACTTGGCAGCCGAAGCATATAGGCAACGACGTGTGGGATGTTGCCATGGAAAGAAGGGACAAGAAGCTCGTGGAGCAGTATGCAGCCCTTCATAAAAACTAGTGATTTTTAAAGTAAATATTCTCCCTCTCTTCTTATTTTTTTCACCTTTAAATAAATTGGGATGGCGAATTTTTCATTTCGTCTGTTAGGGTTTCATATTTGTGCGCCATTTCAGCGTTATTGATATGTGATGAAATTTCCCGTAACCTGAGGGCTTAATAGCTGTATTAAGACTAAACTGACAATACGATAACTGAATGCTATTAACCTTCTCCTCCTCCTTTTCTTTCTCCATTTTTTGGGGTATCGACTCCGTGGATTTTGAAGCTGATAATAGTTTTTTTGGCACTATTTCCAGCATCACGGTGTTGTAGTTTGGGCCTATGGTTTATGTTCTTCACCTTATTTCCATTGCGCGTGTGCATCATTCTTTGCTGTTGCAACTTCTTATGAGATGGCATTGTTAAAGCCTTCCTGTAATTTCAGGTTCCCATGTCAAGTTAAGGGTCACAATTAGAAGTTGGATAGATGAATGGTGTATACTGCAAAGTAATTTAAATAATTATTTAATATTTATAATTTATCTATCTAATTTTTAATCCTAACCTTAAGTGCGTGTAAAATTTGGGTGGGCCTTAATAGCTCATCTTTCCGTATGGGTGTTGTTAATGTCTTTTCATATTTTAGGCGTCCAGGCAAACTTAATGGTCAGTATTAGAAGTTATATCGAGTGATTGGTGAAAATTGTATCAAGTGATTTAAATATCTATTTTAACTTTACCATTCAACTATCTAACTTCTAATCCTAGCCATGTTTTAGTGGTGTATTCACATAATTCAGCGGCAATAGGCAGAAGCCAGAAGGGAAGAGACATTGCAGACAGATTAATGAGGTTTACTAAGATCTCATATTGATTTGTGAGGGGTGCTATGAAGTTTCACTGTGTTAGGGCAGTAATCAGCATATCAGTAGCCAACTCTGACTGCTTAAATTGGAAAAAAAAAAGGCAGCCTGATGCATGAAATTTTGACTTTGGCTCTATTATACACGAATTTACTTTACAATTAAATTATGTTAGAAGCCGTTTTCACAACTCGGACCCATAACCTTCAGTTCCTTAAACTGAGTGCTATAAAAATGGGTTAGGTAAGCAATATGATTGGATTGGACCTTACTGTTAAGTCTATTATTTTTTCTTATTCTTATAAAAGGTCTTTTGATGCATTTGCATGGGTGGGATTGTCATCTTATATTCATATTATCTAAAAACAAATATTCTTTATGTGTATTAAATATCTGTATAATTTGCACTTCTGCATTGTTATAGGGTCTAAACTGTAGTTAATTGGGACTGCCTATTTTTTTCACTAACCATATAATTTAGACCTTAGGTCACAAACTAGTCCAAAACAAAGAATTTAAGGTGAACTAACTCAATGCTATTCTGAAATCCGAATGGAATATTTTCCCTTTGAAGAGGGCAGTCTTACATGACATTGAATATGTTGATACTTTTGATTTTCCATAAAACCTTGCATTGCCTAGCATCTTTTATTGTTTAGAAAAACGAAGTAATTAAGATTCACCTAAGTCATCATCTCATTCAAGTTTGGGGGATGAATCCATTAAGCTTGGTTTCTAAGCCATTAGCTGACAACTCTTTTCTTATGCGATACCTTTATTTATATAGTTATCATGTGATTTAAGTTTTTGCCATATGTAACACGGAATGGTTTTCAGGCAGTTTACAAGCTGCAATGCTAATTTGTTGACAAGTTTATTTAAGGGGACAAAATTTCTATTTATTTGGACCTATTTTTCAAATAAAGTTTTGAAAGACTGAAAATCCGGGCCGATTTTGATCAAAACTGATGCTGGATGGTACCTTGGTCACATATTTCAGAACATTGGTGTGATTTACAGTAGTCTAGAAAAGTTGGGAGGGATTCCCTTTGTCGCATTTAGTAACATGTAATGCGATGGTGCCAACATGTCAAAAGAAGGAATATAGATTGGTGGTTATGCTGAGGTTAAGGAGTGATATTTTCCCTAAATATAGAGGTGCTGGATTAAGTTTGAAAAATGCTGAAATATGTTGCATCTAAGTCGATGCATTGATGTTTTAAGATCTATCTGAGAGTTTGGTATTATTTCAAAAATTGAAAGCTTATTTACGTAAATTGGAGTTATTGTTGTTTCTGGATTAGCTGTGCTTATTAATTGTAGGAATGGATTCTTGATTAATGATTTTGAAGGTAGGTAGTAATTTATAAGTTTAGAAGATATTTGAGGCTGTCAAGCTTAGCCTTGATATCAGAGATTGTCTCTTGCAAATAGTTCCTCTAATTTGAGAAAACCATATGAATTGTCAAGGATGCCCTTCATTTGTGGACAAATACCATTTTTGTCAGCCAAGGTTCTTTGCTATTGAATGCTACCGGTTTTTCGGCCATAACCATTTTAGATTTTTGAAGGTTGGTTCAGATCCTTCAATTCTAGCTGCTATTTATTGAAGGTATGTTTTTTAAACTAATGGTTAAAATAGGTTTTATTTGAAACCATTTACAAAGCCACATGGCATCTAGGTGAAAGATTTGTCTTAGTTTCTGAGCTAGTAGTCTGGTAGGTTCCCCTGTTACCATGTGTGCAGAAAAGGGGAGCTGTTGTGATGAATGGTGGAGATTAAATAGCCATTTAAATTACTTGATGCAATCTCCATCATTTATATAATTTTTAATCTTAACCATTAAGAAGATATAGGAGCCACTCCACTAGGAATGGCCATAACATCAGTTGCAGAAAAGTACCTCATTTGATTTCCTTTGTGTCGCTTGTTTTATGAGCTGTGAGTGGGAACTTAATTTCCATCTGGATATGTGCCATAAGATTGTTGTTGCGTATTCAGCTTCTATTGTTGTTTTGTTGATCTATCAAGTTGGTTAAGGAAGCTTTTTTGAAGATATGTCTCAAAGAAAATTTGATACTTTCAATGTTATGATTATATTCTAGGCTAAACATCCCTGTGCATCCCATTTCAAACCGCAGGTGTAGTTGGTGTATCTAGAGGCTTCCTATTCTATGCTTATGCTTAGTTCCTTGGTAATTTCTGGTTTAATTAGGTAAACTACAGACCATGAATCTGCTAAAGAAGGATACAGATTTGATAAAGGGGAGGAACGGGAGGCTTGGGAACCTGTTAACTATGGTCAAAACATTAACACATGTGAGATATCGATATGAGTTTGGCCCCTAGTACCTATCCTAATGCCTATTTGGCTCAACTCTATATCATAGACACAATATCAGGCCTCTCGATAGTGATAATTTTTTGATATTACAATAATATCACAATATGTTGTCATATCGGTAATATATCTATCGATATTTAAATTATTAGTCAATATACTTGATATTTGGCCAAGATATCAATTGATACTGTTTTGTCAAAATATTAGCCTATATGTCTAATACTTGGCCGATATATTGGTTGATATGGTATTGTCAATTTATATTTTTAGAAAATTTTTTCATATTGATACCAATATGTATTGTCCTATATATCTGACACTGATATATCTGCAACTGATACCCATACTGATACGAATCCTTTAATCCATGCTTTATATACATGCCCTACCCACTATAGAGCATGCTTTCGTTTACTAGAGATTTCTAGATGTGTTAATACTGATTTGAGAGCTATATGCATCAAACATGCTAGATCAAGCTTGAGTGATTGCAAACAACATGGCTTTGATTGGGCTCCATAGTTGATTCACCACAAAGCAAAAAACTCCTGTAAGCTATCTTACATTGAGTCGGTTACAAGTGTCAGAAACAAACCTGAAATGGGTTCATTCGAATTTCTCCATGATTTTGTATAATTTTTGAACCATCATATAGAATTGATGTTTTAAGAAGATGAAATCATAATAGAATGATGTGTCCATTACATATTCATTGCAACCATTATTTGGATCTTTCTGCTTGAGTTGTATTCAAAATGAAATCTCATCAAAGACCAATTGTGTTGTGCTCTTGAAATTCGATTTATATAATAGTAGAAACAACTATAGTTTCCAAAGATCTGATTTATTTGTAAGTTCTACTTTGGGCAATCCATGTTTATTGAGGAATCTAATGTAAGATAAAATGAAGAGAAAAATGAAGAGTTGAAGTAACATATAGCCCATAAGAGGAGAGACCTGATTTCCAATCACAGATGAAAACACTAATCTCTCAAAATTAAAATGGTGAAACTGCACAAATCTATTGGAAAACAAGAGATTCACCATAGACGAGGATATTAAAAGGGACATTGGAATTAGGAGCGGCAGCTTACTGGTGGCAGGATTTCCAGTGGCAGCCACGACAAGAGTTTGAAAGAGCGGCCAGACTGCAGAGAGAGAGAGAGAGAGAGGACAGTGGCCATGGCTTTTCAGTTTTTCGTTTACTTGAACTATATGAAACAAACTCCAATTGACTTGCTTTGATGAGTCCTAACGGGTTTCACACATTTTTCATCCTTCCGTGTATTTTCTAATGGAAAATTAGCTCTACTAATGGAGTTATCATTTGACTTAAAGGTCATGGATTCGAGTTGTAGATAAGGCCTCTTGCATAATATGAGGTGATACCACATGTAATAGAACTGAAGTTGTCCGATCCTTTCTTAGACACTGCACATAATATGAGCCTTTGTGCACCGAAATTCCCCACTTATATTCTCAATAACGAGGATTTCATTCTGTAATTTGAATGGCTAGAATTCTGACAATTTAACAAAATGTATTGGACTTATTTTATAAAATACTAACCGTTATAAGTATAGAAAAACTTTTAACTACTTTCACATTGACCATTTGCATGCTTATACCATTAGAAATGATTGTACATTCCTCCATCGTTTTTGACTGAGATTAGGCACAATCTCTGAAATTTTTAAATCTCATTATTGAAAGATAGTGGTGAAATGATGCAGGAAGCTTGATGTTGAACTCTTGAAGGAATCAACTGATAAGAGCCAGAGCACAGAGACTCAAATTCTCTACCTATCTTTGTTCTTGTTCCTTTATGCCTTTCTATGGATTTGCTTGTGCAATTAGCCTTCTATTGGCTTGGGAAACAATGCTCTCTGTGTTTGACATTATGATTATGAATTTTGCATATTCATCACCATGTAAGACTTGGAGATCTCAAGTTCTTTCCGCATAAATGCCCGAAGAATCTTACATATATTATAATAAGTGTGACATTATATATATTTTTTTATAGAATTGTGGTAAAAGTAGTATTTTCGTTGATAAAAATTTTGGTTTAAATTTCAGTAAAATTTTGGGAAGAAATGGTTTTGTATGATAAAAAAGAAAAGAAAGAAACCATAAAGGAAGAACATCACTGAATGCCAAACCTAAACACCCCAGATCTCTCATTCTTATAATTCTATTTTATAATAATTCATTTGTTTATTTAGATATAATATTCTATTTATTTATTTATTGTAATATGAGTTTATCAGTGTGATGGGTTAATGAGATATAATGTTATTTGAGGTGATCGGTTTGGTAGCCCATGGGCCGTCTTTGGATTCGGCCTACAAGGAAAACTATCCCAAAGGTAGTAGCCTAGTAAAAGGCACATGTGGCCTGGGGGCCAAACAACATGACTCAGATCCGTCCAGTAGAATACGGGCCGTGAGGGTTGTTTCTTTTGACAGGTCCGCGAATACAATCCAGAGATACCCTTTTAGCAATTCTAATTCAGCAAGCAAGTCCATGTGATCATCAGTCTGTCATGCCCTGACTACTTGAAAATGCGCATCCCGACAATGAAGCATGCAACGATCTCCCTTGGAGAGTCAGAGATTGCAGTGTAATTAACACCCCTATAGATAGTTAGCTAGCATCCTCTCTTGAAAAAAAAATCCACTCTTTATCTCAAATAAGAGAAGGAAACAAAAGCAACCAGGCCTAGCATGCGAAAAAGAACCTCAAGCCCCTGCTGATCTAAATGAGAGGAGCTTAATCCTCCATCTCCAAGTCGCTCCTCAACCCAGCGCACTCATAAGAGTTCAATCTTCTATCTTCAAGTCGCACCTCAATCGAGCGCATTTATTGGAGTTCAATTCTCCATCTCTAAGCTGCTCCTCATTCGAACGCACTCATTGGAGCTTAATCCTCTATCTCTAAGCAACTTCTCAATCGAGCGCACTTATCGTAGCTCAGTTTATCTCTTAGCCGCTCCTCAGCCGAGTACACTCATTAGAGCTCAATCTTTCATTTTCAAACTGCTCCTTAGCTGAGCGCCCTCATTGGAGTTCAATCCTCCATCTCTAAATAGTTTTCTAGTCGGGCACACTCATCAGAATTCAGTCATCCATCTGTAAGTTGTTTCCTATTCGAACGCTTTCATTAAAGTTCAATCCTCCATCTTCAAGCCGCTTTTCAGCCGAGCGTACTCATTGGAATTTAATCCTCCATTTCTTAGCCATTCATTAGTTGAGTGCACTTACCGGAGTTTAATCCTCCATCTCTAAGTCACTTCCCAATCAAATGCACCTACTAGAGCTCAGCCCTCTGTGAATACTCAATCTCCCGAAATATGTACATACACATTATTCATTTATCTTCTTATCTTTATATTTATCTAATAAAGATTTCTAACTTGAATATCGAAGGACATACCAGGGAGTGAATTTTACGATCCTTTGACCTCTTATTTGTTAGTTGGGGTGTACAAGATCTAAGTTTAGAGTAACAAAGATCGGACTTGTTTCAACTCGATCTACTCGGAAAACCAAACGATTCCCTAATTCGTTTGATAATTCGGATCCAGAAACGCATCATGAGGACGTGTAAAATTATTTTGGAAAATTTTCTCTAGAATGTATGGTACCGAAGTCACGAGCAACTTGTTATCCTAAATGGTATGTATTGTGATAGAGTAATATTATTTATATATCTATTTGATAACTTATGCCAAATTCATCAAAAGTATCTTATTTTATTTTTGTTTTTCTTTCGTCTATTTTTCTATATTAATTTTGATAGTGTATAATTGGATATATAAATATTATTTTTTTATAATAAAATAAATCGTTACAACTTTTGTAGTTTTTTGAATATTGAAAGAACAAAGTTAACCTAAATTAAAAGTTGGTATTGAATTTTAAAAACATTCAAAATTGCAAAAGAAAAAATAAAAATAAAAATTTTAGCCTCCTTGGCAAAGGAGGTCATGCCCTTATGGATGGATGGTAAGCAAGGAGGGATTCGAACTTGTAGAATGTAATGTGTTTTGATCATGCTAATCAAGAAAATAGTAATTTTTGTCAAAATATGACTGTTAATTTATTGGGATGGACCAATGCAAGCTTTAGATGAATCAAGAGAGAAAGATGAAATGATGACGATAATAAACACAGCAGATAAATGACAATTACAAAATAAAAAGATAAGATATAAGTAATTTTACGTGGAAAATCATCTTTTGAATAAGAAGGAAAAACTACGAGGTTATCACAAATCTTTACTATATAAAATCGATTATATAAACCTCAAATATGAGAATTAAATTTCTTGTATCAAATGAATTTGAGTAACAGTGAGTACAAAAGAAATTTTCAGAGTAAAAAAACTCTCATCTTTTTTCTTTCTTTTTTTCATTTTTTCTCACTAGCGGTACTCATTAATTTTAAATTCTCATATTTTTAGGCCATTTTTGTGGCTGCTTAATTATAAAAATAGATAAAAATATGTCTTTCTAATACTATTACTATTTTCTAAGGTTCATTAGCAGTTACTTAGTAGAAAAAGAACTAATCGAGCAACCAATTGGTAGACCCTTTTTGTCATGTCAAACTATTACTAGAACACTTCCAATAAAAATAATCTTGCCATGACGCTCTTCAGTGTCCAAAACAAGGCATTGAAAGACTATTTTATCTAAACAGTTGATTTATCAGACATATAAAATATTAGACAAATAATATATAAATCTATCAAGTTGACGCTGGTTAAAGAAGTCAAATTGTGTCGTTAAAGAAGCACAAATATGATGGCAGATTGATAAGCAAAACTACTGTGCCAAATGATTACAGATGATTTCTACCGATAAAAAAGTCAGATTTGTTAACAGGTCATGTTAGTTATAATTAAATAAATGTTATCATGAGAATCATTTCTATAACATGGCCATTTTATGATGGACTTACTAAGCACATGTTCATAATCACAGCAGTTAATATTAAAGACATTAACTTTTTTAAAAAAAGATGATTACTTTATAAATGACACTAAAATAACTATCTATTAAGTAACTGACTGTAATTTTAAAAAAAATATTTTTGATAGCAAAAATATCAAAATAATTTTTAACTTATTAAAGTATTCACTGATCTGTAAACCAATCAAATATGCTTGTCAGATATAAAT